>CAUYQV010082871.1:0-47310 GCA_963574575.1 Galagoides demidoff | reverse complement strand
TAAAACAATAACTGAGAAAATGACATGAAGGCTGTGTTGATCAGTTTGATGGAAGTATTTCGGATTGCATGTGAAAACCCCACACTGTACCCCAGAAGTGCATTAATGTACATAGTTACCATTCAATAAAAAAAAAAACCTTGCAACCAAATGTTTATACTGTTTGTTATTTACTTTTTTTGCTTTTTATGCTTAAAAGCTCTTTTCTACCCTGAAATCTTCCAGCTGTTTTAAGTTGTTTTATCTTTCTTTTCTCGGTTAACAAGAACTATTCAGTCCTTTGTTTATTATGTTGTATAGTTTGGGAGAGGAATAAAACTACTTTCATTCCCCTATATAATTACTAATGATCTCTTCAAAGTTGAGAAATGAATACCTTACTTAATGCCAAGGACATGAGGAATGATCTGCCCGTGGCCTCTATTTTATCCCATTAAGAGCCTCCCCAGCCTCATGTCTATCAGTCCAAGTTTGTGCTTCCTCCATACTCTTGTTTTTCAAACTATTCTGTATACTATTACCCACTTATTACTGTCCAGGGAATTTAGGATTTTGATCACCATCTCCTTCATTTGAGGAGAAATGATGGCTTTTTAAAAATATTCACTCATCCCCTGGAGAGATGTGATCTGTGTGTTTTATTTAAGATTTTAACTATTTCAGGGCTTTCGAAAACCTTGAAAATTTAAAAAAAAT
Organism: Galagoides demidoff; assembly: GCA_963574575.1. Taxonomy (NCBI): domain Eukaryota; kingdom Metazoa; phylum Chordata; class Mammalia; order Primates; family Galagidae; genus Galagoides; species Galagoides demidoff. The sequence continues at coordinate 46,614 of CAUYQV010082871.1, read as the reverse complement.
TACATCTTATTTCTTGGTAGCATAAGTATTGCTTGAAATTGTGATGGGGATCTCTTTTTAAATATTCATTCATCCCATAGAGAGATGTGATCTGTATGTTTTATTTATTTAAGATTTTAACTATTTCAGGGCTTTTGAAAACCTTGAAAATTAAAAAAAAATACATCTTATTTCTTGGTAGCATAAGTATTGCTTGAAATTGTGACAAGGTCTCTCTTTTTTAAATTACATATTCTGCTAAGATTTTAGGGGCATAAGGGAAAGATTTATTTTTTATACATTTATTTTCCACCTTTCTGAACCCATTATTTCCCATAAACTCTTTTCTCCCTTGTTATGTTTTATTAATATCCTGGAATTTATTTATTGAAGAAATATTTAAGTAACTGTCTCAATGAATGGATATTTATATTAATTCTCATAATTTTTGAATACAATCCACTGGTTATATCTCATTTATTCTTACTGTGTTAACCGTCAGTCATGTTTCTAGAACACTGTTGGGTAAGGGGGACCGTCCAGTCCAGAGTCTGCTTTACACAGACTGTCTCCAATCTCCCCAACAGTGCACACAGACGACTTGACTGGTACAATTTTATTCCTAATATTAAGAAATATCTTTTCAGTCTTGTTCTAAAAAAAGGCTTCTTGGAGAAAAGATGTCTTTAATCATGACATTATATAATCATTTGCTCTATTTATATCTTTGCTTATATGATTGCTGTTACCGTCCTTAACTGGAATCTAAGTCCCTTGAGTGACTTACTTCTGAATCCCCTGTGCCTCGGGGTGACCGAGGAATTAGAAATTTCATCTGTTTCCAGATGCTCCAAAACATTTCAAGAGGTATGTGAATTTCCTGTTCTTGTAAGTAGAAAAAAAAATCTGAAGTTAGAGACAGTCTTGAAATTATTTCTTTAATTATCATTTCAATTTTATTATTTGAAGATTTGCTCTTGATTTGTAAGTCAACTTTGGTAATTTTCCTCTGGAGAACAGTTCATCATTTTAGTAAAAACTTCTTCACTGTGAATGTAAAGATTTCTAAAATTATTCTTAATAATTCAAAATATTTATCTATAGTAAAGACTCCTTTCTTAATACTAATTTCCTATATTTATGGTGCTTAATCTCTTAACAGCTTGATTCTATCTATTAAAACTCTGTCTGTGCATTTGGTTATTTTGAGAAATTAACTCTTGAATATACATAAAAAGTGCAGGTATTTCCTTGTTCCTCATTCAATGATCTTTGCTTTTATCTTTTTTCTTTTCTCTTGCTTTTCTTATTTTCTCTTTAAGACCTACTGAGTTTGACATTGAAATAATGTATTTTCAAACCTTCTTTAAAAAAGTTTAAAAATTAAGTGCCATACCCATGAACTTCCCTTCCACTAATATCTTTGACAAACTGACAAAAACTTTTCATTATCATTAGTTTTAAAGACCCAGCAACTGTTTGATTTCTTCTGAACCTGGGTTCTTTAATTCTTTATTAACCAGATGGTTGAGTGTTATTAAAGCTTTACTCTTTACTTCTAAATTTATTGCTTCGTAACTAGAGAATGTCCTATAATTTTGAACATTTTTAAGTCTCTTGAAACCTATTTCAAAATTGATCTGTAGGACTCCTGGAAGTTGGAGTTGGGAAGGCAGACAGGCTGGGCCCCAGTATCTGAGGACACACTGGTGCAGGCCTGGGTTTTCTTTATGTTCTGACCTACAGCCGAAGAAGCAACCCAGGCACATACCATTGGGCAGATACAAAAACAAGTCTGGACAAAAGCCTACTCTCTTAATATAAAGGACCAGGAAAGGGAAGCAGAAAACATGGAGACAGTATCCACTTTACTCCAGTCAAATATCATAGAGAAAAGCTCACTGAACCCTGACTCATACCAACAAAGGCTGAGTGGTCACCCAGACTTCCAACCTTGCCAGGGGGTAGAAGGAACTTCAGTGACCTCTCCAAGACAGTGTCAGAGAAAGCTGAGTAGGAGTCATAATGCTTATTTCAGCCAAATTACAATATTGTCCCCCAGCTCAATCCTGCCTGGTGTCACCAAAGACCTTATGGACACTTGGGCTTTTATCTCTCTGCTCCTCAATGGGACTGGGCCAGAGGAGGCTTAGCAGAGGGTCAGGATGGTTACCTGCTCCCAGTGGGAGTGACACCACCTCACCAGCCTGGGTGGTGTCAGCCCCTGTCAGGACAATGACAAGAAAATCCACCCAAAGCAGAACTAAATAAGATCTAGGATCAGTAAATACCCCAAGTGTCCAAGAAAACAAATCACTCATCACCAAAACCAGAAAATCCCAATTTGAATGAGAAAAGATAGTCAACAGAAGCCAACGCTGAGGTGACCAAGATACTGAAATTATCCGGCAAGAATGTTAAAGCAACAACTATCAGAAAGATTCTTCAGAGAAATTACAAACATGCCTGTAAGAGATGTAAAAATAGACCATATCATCAAATCATATAAACAAAAATTGAAGACATAAACAAAACCCATATTGAAATTGTAAAAGGGGAAAATACATCAATCAAAATAGCAACATAATGGATGAGCCGGCAGCAGAACAGACAAGACAGAAGGAAGAGTCCGTGAACTGTGTAGAACAATGGCTATGTTATTGTTCCATACAGTGTGTGTCAGAGCAGAGTGAGATACCAGAGGAGGAGGAGAAGGGCGTTAGAGAGAGGAAGGTCAGTCCACCAAAAGGCCGAAGCAATCCCCGGGTGTGAGAAACAACACAGCCAAAAAGCAAACGGCATGTAGGAATTCAAGCTAGTGAGTCCTTTTTGGAAAGAAGTTTGGAGAATACTCAAGGAACTAAAAGTAGACCTGCCATTCAATCCTGCAATTCCTCTAGTAGGGATATACCCGGATGACCAAAAATCATTTTACAACAAGGACATCTGCACCACAATGGTTTTTGCAGCCCAATTCACAATTGCCAAGTCATGAAAGCAGCCCAAGTGCCTCTCACACCATGAATGGATTAATTGTGGTATATATGCACCATGGAATCCTATGCAGCCATAAAAAGATGGAGATGTTACATTTTTTGTGTTCACCTGACTGGAGCTGGAACAGATTATTCTTAGTAAAGTATCTCAAGAATGGAATAAAAAGTATCCTATGCACTCAATACTATTATGAAACAAATATATGATCACTTACACATTCATATGAATGATAAACAGAAGTGTAGTCCAGAAAGAAGGAGGGAGAGGAGGGGAGGGGGAACTCCAGGAGGAGGAGGGCATTTGGGGGAATCTCATCTAATGTGCATGATGTAATGGTACATTTTAAAACTGTTAAGAGTAGAGTATAAATGTCTTACCACAACAAAGAAGTAAGTGAGGTGATAGTTATATTAACAAGTTTGGTATAAGCTTTCCACATTGTCTATCAAATCAGCACATTGTACCCCATACATGCATTAATGTACACAGTTATGATTTAATTTAAAACATAAAAAAAATTAGGAAATGATTTCTTAAATTAAGAATACTTTATTAGATTAGGACTCACTGTATTATCTCTGTTCTAGTAAAAAAATGAAAAATTTTATAGAAGACTAGTAGATTTAAGCATCATTATGATTACACTTGACCCCTGAACAACTAGCGTCCTCTTATAAGCAGATTTTCTCCTACCTCTGCCACCTCCTCCCCTCCCTCCCACTCCTCAGCGCACTCGGTGTGAAGGTGACAAAGAGGAAAGACCTTTAGAAGGAAGGGATCCACTTCCCCTTAAGGAACAGTAAATATGTTTTTTCCTCCTTATGATTTTCTTAATAACGGTTTTTTCTCTACCTTATTTGATTGTAAGAATATAGAATACAACACATATAACAGGCAAAGTATGTGCTAGTTGATGGTTTATGTTGTTGGTAAGACAGTTGGCTGTTGGTAAAGTTTTGGAGAAGTTGAAAGTTTTATATGGATTTTTGACTGCAGGGGAGGGTCTGCACCCCAATTCCCATCTTGTTCAAGGGTCAATGGTACACAGATATAAGACAAACTTATTTCTAAAACCATTTTATATCTTTGTATCTATCTTTGCCTTGCTGCTTTCTGTCTCAGTTTTAGTGAGCAGTGGCTTATATTTCATATATTCTTACAGACTACCCTAAAATATTCCTAGAAGGAAGAGATAGTAAAAGCAGAATAAACATACTAACATATTTATAGCCTGAAAGATTCAAATTAAAGGAGGTACTTCTAGTTACAGAGACATGTCACAAGTGTTTTTCTGAGAGCTGAGGTTAGTCCTAGGGTTCAGCAGGAGAACTTGACCTCTGACGTGTTTTCCTGATCTGGGATTCTATGAAATGTACCAAAGACAGACACACTGTGTTTCTTAATTAACAAAAGTATTACAATAAAGAGGAGCTGGGATGGGGATGACACGATTTAATACAGCTTAATTTTTCAAAAAAGAGAAAAAGCACAAAAAATAACAGACTAAGAGAAATAGACAAATTTGTAGCTATAGTTGGAGATTTCAAAACATATTTCTTAATAATTAATAGAATGACTAGAAAGAATATCAACAAGAAACAGGAGAATTCAGCATCTTCACCACCCAACAGAATCTAATTAACACTTACAAAACACTCATATGAACAGTCAGAGAATATAATTCTTTACACATGACATATACCAAGTTACCTCTGTCTGGTGTCATTAAGCAAACCTCGGCAAAGTGTGACTCTGACTACAACAGTATCAAACTAGCAGCTGATAGGAAAAATACGAGGGAAAAATCTCCAAAAACTTGGAAACAAAATATCACACTTTAATTAAAATATCAATCAAATATGTAATCTCGGGGAAATAAAAAAATTAAGTTGAACTAAATAAAAATAAAAATACAACTACAAATACAAAATCTGTGGGATGCAGCTAAAGCACTATACAGAGGAAAATTTATAGCCCTACACGGCCCTGGGTGAAGGGCTCAACTACAACTTGAACTTCACCTTAGAGGTGAAAGCAAGGTAACCTGAACATTTGTATTCTCATATTAGTCTGGAAGGAAAGAAGGAAGGAAAGAAAGAAACCTGATCTGTGGCTCAAAGGAGTAGGACACCAGCCCCATATGCCAGAGGGGGCGGGTTCAAACCCAGCCCTGGCCAAAAACTGCAAAAAAAAAAAAAAAAAAAAGAAAGAAAGAAAGAAAGAAACCTGGTCTTATTTGCCGATAATGTGAAAATGTGAAGGAGTCTACAAAGCAACCCAACCCCTCCTAGCGCTAATAAGAGACCTCAGCAAGTTCTCAAGATACTAAAACAGGATGCAAAGTCAATTGTATTTCTACAAACTAACAAAGATGTAGAAACCAAAATTGCAAATATAATAAAAGTGTACAGTAGCTAAAAAAGTCAAATACTTAGGTGTATCTAAAAAAAAGGTGCAGGATTTATATGCTGAAAACTATAAAATGCTAATGAAAAAAATTACAGATTAGAAAATCTTTGTATATGAACTGGAACACAGGAAAGATATCAATTCTCCCCGAATATCCATTTAACACACTTAACAATTAAATACTAAACCAAAAAATGTCCTTGAGATCATTAGATCCCGTCCGTCCATGTTTGAGTGGAGAGGGAAACATCCTGATGTTTGGCTGGGCAGGTGCAATGCCCGTGTGAGGGCCACAGGAGGTCTCCTGAGCCCACAGGAAGTGTGTCAGTGAGTGTCCCACAGAGGCCCGGGGGAAGGTGGCACTGGGACGTGGAGAATAGCAGTCAAGTAGTTCCTCAAATAATTCATACCAGGACAGAGTGAAAAGAGAGAAGTGCTTTGCCTGCCCCTAAGAAACGCTTAGTGGTGGTTGAAGAAAGAACCACAACAGAAGTGCTGGGGCATCAAGCAGTCATTGCTGGGACAGAGGGAGGACAGCAGGGTGACGGTCCACCCCCAGCTCTGCCCTCTAGGCTGGGGTGTCCTGGGAAGGAGAAGACTCCGCACTGACACAGCTGGAACAAACGGTTCTGTCCATCTGGTCATTTTCCCAGGAACAGGGTGACTGGTGGCGATGACACCTATTAGTGGCCATCCACATCCTACCAAGAAGTTTCATGAAGTTAAGGAATCGGCCCAAGATCACAGAAAGGGGTGGCAGACAGTGGGACGGAGGCTCGTGGACACTTTCTACATCGTGGTGCTGGGGACATGCCGGGCACTTCTGGGCACCGACCTGGAGCTCACAGAAGCTCTCTGCCTCTCTCTGTGGCTACTGAAATGCAGTGTGTGTCAGGAAATGTTTGGGTTCTTTTATCTCCCTGTTTACAACAACCACTCTCTTCTTCCCCGTCACTAGGTGTCTACACTGTCCTTGTAATCAACTACACAAGGGCGACTTTCCTTCTGTTCCCTGGACCGGAAGGACACAGTTAGAGTTGCATCCTGCCCGCTGTCCTCTCACCAGGGAGTCCATCCATCGTCCCTTCCACCCTCTCTCACTGGAAAGTGCTGCTATCAGAATGCCTAGAATATGAGATACAAAACTGTGCCTCCCCACACCCCAAATTAAGCCTTCTGGAAGGACATTAATATGCCCTGATTCTCTCTACCTGCTGAATTTTTCAGCAACTCAATCCCAAAACCGTTTTTGTATTCGGTCACACATGAGCTGAAGGAGGGTAATTGACACTAATGACTTTCAGCTCATGTTTACTCGCTCAATTGTTTCATTCTGACTCCAGTTTTCCCTTCCCATTTCTGTCTTTCTCCCACTGCATGTTAAGTTCTGCCGAGATCTATCTTTGTCTCACGGAGTTCCACAACTCGGAAGCTAATCATGTCCCAGAACGCTGGCCCTGGCTTCCTGTGGTGTCTGGAATTTACATTAGTTGTTTATTCGCACACTTTGGTTAGGGATCATTTCACTGTGGTGTCAGACTCGGCAAACACACGCTCACACAGACCACATCCACAGCAGAGATCTCCAGTTAAATATTCATGATACCCGGCACCATCACAGGGGCCTTCACACGGGAATGACCGGCAGGGTCGTTCAAGGCTGTATTACCTTATGCAGAGAGTACTAAGCAGAGGGTCCTTACAGCCCATGCGTGACAGACAAGCTTCAACAGAGAGACTAATAACAATAAATTAATTCGAGGGAGGAGAAATGGGACAAAGGAGCTTTGAGGTTGGAGATAAGTGTTATTACACGTTTTGATTTGGAATCTCAGAATTAGGCTTGAATATGGTGTTAAGATTTTTTTTTTTTTTACATGATTGTCCATTTCTGAGACAATGAAGTTGACCTATGGGAAGATAGTCAGTGGCAATCATTTCAGTTAAATCATTTCAAACTGAGTGTGTCCACTTCTCTGGGCCGTCTTTCCTACACACTGCCTGCACACACGCTACTATCCGGTGATCCTTACAAAGGAAACCATGCAAGTTTGAGTTCAACCTTTTCCTTCATCTCACCTTACATAGAGGTGTCCTCTTTGGGGACTTGTCCTCAGCCTGGCTCTGGTCAGATAAGACCTGAGCTGCCAACACTGCAGGAGGCCAGGAGGTGTCCACTCCTGCCACCCGTGCTGAGCCTCTGCTTCCCAGGACTGCTTCAGGCCCCACCTCTCTGCAGTTCCCTTCTCCAGAGGAAGACCCCAGGAACAAAAACAGAGTGAAAGTTGTTTACTTAGGGTGATCCAGGAAGTAAAGCGAGAGGGAGGGGGGAGGGCAGCAGGGGCACTTGCTCTGTGAACTCGTGGGTGGACTGAAGGGCACTTCTGAGTCACTGCACTAGGGGTGTGGAGTCTGCTTATTGATTTTCCGATGCCTGTATGCCATTGAAAGAGAGCTGTCAGGCCCCCTTTCATGAAACGGGGATAGACAGAGGCCAGGTGACAGGTGGAGTCCTGGCCAAGTGCGTTTTGAACTTGGTTCTGAAGGGAATGGCAGAGGCGTGGGGTGAGCACACACGTGGAGATCCAGGCATGGGGGGAAGAGCTCTTGCATGCTCCTGGGGTGAGATTGGCACAGAGCTCAACCAGCAGGAGCAAAGCTGGACCAAGTGAGGTCTGGGGCCAGGGCACGCATGAGCCCCTGTGGGGGTGAGATCTAGTGCATGTGCACCTGTGAGGGGAGGTCTTGTGCATGCGCACCTGTGGGGGTCGGGGGGGAGGGGAGAGCTCTCATGCATGCTCCTGTGGGGGGAGAGCTCCTGCACGCCCACCTGTGGGTGAGACCTCAGGCATGCACACCCGCAGGTGTGTGGGTAAGTGGGGATGTGTACATCTTTGCATCCTGTATTGTGGACCCCAGAAAGCTCCAGCTCAGAGGGGCCAGTGAGCACACAGGGGACGAAGCTCCTCCTCAGTGGAGGTGAGTCCCATTTCATCCTGCTAATGGTGGCCAGTTGCCCCATGTGCTGGTGACAGAACAGCCTTGGGGTGGGGCTGGGACAAAGGGCAGCTGCTCCCTCCCCCGACTCCTGCTGCTTCTCCTGCAGCCCAGGGTCCTTTGGTCTCTCTTTTTCACAATTTGCTTCAAATTTTCCTCTAATGATTTACTGCTCAAGTTCAGTCATCCACTGTAGAGTTTGCTTTTCTGATAGTAAATCAGGAAAGGTGGTGCACGGGCACCCCGCAAACCGCATGTTCTCTGGGACTGTGTTGACCTGCGTTCTCCATCATGACTGCACTGCAGTGACCACAGCAGACTGGGAAGCTCTTGTCTGTTGGGTACCAGGAACAGGCACGACCAGAGAGACACGTGCACGCCCGGCACATTGCAGAAAGCTGCCACCGGCTACTGTCCTGAAGCGGACACAGGGAAAGCAGCTTTTCAGCCACAATCCCGTGTGATGTGGGGGTGAGAAAGGTGTCACAGGAAATGTCCCAACGAGGCTTGCAATCGACTCTTCAAAAGCACAGTGGATTGGGGGGAATGCCGGCCGTCCCTGGGGCGAGGCACCCGTGTCCTCTTGCCTTCTGACCTGCTTTGAGTGAGAATGGTGGAGAGGGCTGGGGTTAGGTCAGAATTCAGGAATTGACCGCAAGGGTCCCCCTCATTACTCTATGTGCAGATGTGACACGCACAGCGGTCGGCACCCCGCCACTTTGTGGCCACCGCAAACACCGCAGTGCTTTGCTGACCTGCAAACTCAGGGCCTGGGGGAGCAGGTGGCCTCCCTCACGGCATCATAAATCTCATCCCCTGTGTGTGTCTGTAGAAGAAAGATCTGGATTAGGGGCGGGAAAATATTTTCTTCATAAGACCAGATATGAACTATTTCATGCTTTGTGGGCCACAGGGTGGCTGCTGCAGCCACTCAGCAGGGCCACGGTACCATGAGAGCCACCGCAGACAGCACAGGCATCTGAGTCCACACATACAAATATCCAAACACGCCTGCAAATATCAAGGATAAAGACGTTGCATATAGGAAACATATCATTTAAAAATGTAAGACTTATAAACAGGTTAGATTTTAATGCCTGGAGCAGCAGAAAGTTTAAAAAGCACGATGTAATTCCTCACCCTACAATAGGGAGAAATTTTTCACCCTTTAAAATCTTTATCAGACTAATGTGAAATAAATTTTACAAGTTTGGCTAACTATTAGTAAACTCTAAAACATGGCATCTATTTTACAAATTTCAAAGGAAAAGAAGAATGTAGTGAGGATAAGGAGGTCTACAGAGCAAAAATCCGGGGGAAGTGATAATCAAGGAAATAATCCTTTGGAAATACATCAGAAGAGGAACTAAACCCAAGATTTTTATGTGTTCCTTAAACATCAAGTAATCTTTAAAGTCATAATGACAATTCATCTAGAAAACATAATAAAACTGGAAACTAATAATAAGAATTTCAGGGAAAAATTCTTTTTTATGCATTTAGAAGTAGCATTTTATCATATGGTCCAAAAGGAACTTAAAAGTACAATAATAGAAAAATAAAACATGGATATTATAGATTGAAATCTACATAACTAAGCTACATCCACAAGTAAATTTATTGCCTCATCCGCATTCTGTTTTGAAAGAAAACAAATGAAGTGTTCACCTCATGCATTTAGAAAATAATTTCTGTTCTTCCTAATTTAAAGAAAATATAAGGAAAAAAAAGCAAAACACTTAGCTGCTTTCCCGGTGTCTGCTTCAGGACAGCAGCCGTGGCAGCTTTCTTCAATGTGACGGGCGTGCATGTGTCTCTCTGGTCGTGCCTGTTCCTGGTACCCACCAGACAAGAGCTTCCCGGTCTGCTTTGCTCACTGCAGCGCAGTCCTGATGGAGAACACAGGTCAATGCAGTCCCAGAGAACACGTGGTTCGTGGGGTGCACCTGCACCACTTGTCCTGATCACGCCCAAGAAAACCCGTAAACTGGAAATGATGGCTTCCTGCCCTGCAGAGACTATAGGAGGGTAGGAAGATGGAACAAAATAATGGCCCTGTCCCGGGACTACAGGAGTGAGGAGGCCCGGGAGGGCCTGGAGAGGAGCGCCCAAGCAAGAGGGCCCAATTGCTGAGAGCATCACACTTTGCTGGAGCCGGGGAGGCTACCTTAGGATGGGGAAAGTAGTTCCAGTAGAAATGGAACTCGTGGAGACTTAATTACAAAAAAACACGGGGAGGGTGGAACCCTGAGGGGCGGTGAGGACCCCAGGAAGGCAGGAGCCTGGGGGTTCACGGAGCAGAGGACCCGGTGAGGGTCTCCGGGTTAGGCTGCCGGCCGGGATAAACTCTAGGAGAGCGATGATGAAGTGACTCAGATGGGCTGCCTGAGCGTGTCACGGAAGACCGAGGCTGGGAGTTAAGAGGTCTGCGGAGGGTGGGGCGCGGGGAGTGGGACTGTGGGACGGTGAAGGGGAGGTGGGGGGACTTGGCACTGCCTACCCGCCCTACCACCCCTCAGCTCTCTCAGCCCTTCTCTTGGTGCCTCTGTCCAGGCGCTTGTCACCACGCTGTCTTAGTGTCCTGGGGAGGTTGCTACACGTGATTTAAAACAACAGGTGTTTATTCTTTCGTGGGGCTGGGGGCTGGAGGCTGGAGGCTGGAGCCCCTATGTCAGAGTCAGATTCACTCTCCCACATCCAGCAGGGTCGTCTGTCCCCAGCTCACTCAGCCTCTGCTGGTCCCAGGCGTCCCGGACATCACTCCTGTCTCTGCTTCTGCAGTCACGTGGCCTCCTCGCCTCTGTAGTTAAATCTCCCTTCCTCCGTCCTGCCGGGCACCAGGGTTGGCACCTGGATCACCAGGATGAACCGTCTCCCCCTCAAGATCCTTGACTTATTTTAATCACATCTGCAAAGTCCCTTTCTGTCCACATAAGGACACATGCACGGGCTGGAGGGGTTAGGCACAGGCATCATTTTTGGTGGGGAGGCATTACTGAGCCTAACACCCTGCCTTTCTCCCCAGAATCTGCATCCAGGAGAGCTGGGTCCCCCCTGCCGCCTGGGCGCTGCACCTCCCGGACCTCAGAGCGCAGCGGGCGGGGGGAGTTTGACTCCTGGGCTCCTGGCTCTCCAGTGTGCAGTTCAAAGCGGCATTTTCTTCTCCTACTTTCCTTAAAACACGCCGCACTAAGGTGACCTGCACACGCAAATTTGTTACTTCCTGCTCCTTTTGCCGAACTTTCTGTGGCGCTCCATCCTGTCTTTAGCCCACAGGTCCTGGGCATCTCACCTGGCAAGCTGGTGTGTGTGTGGGGGAGGGCAGGAGTTTATTTATTTACTTATTCCAGAGTGACAAGAGCAAAAAGTTCATGGTGTTAGCGCCCGGAGAGTTGCCTTGCTTGCCAGAGAGTGGGCTGGGTGCCGTGACCTCCCTGCCCGGCCTGGTCCCGGTCCTAGGCGGGAAGCTGGTGCTCTGAGATCCTGGCCTCCTGTTCTCACTCCTCACTCCTGCAGGGCTGACCCCTGGGGTTCCTTGGCCTGTCCCTGCCAGGAGTTGGGGGCAGGTGGAGCTAGGAGGAGTCCTCTCTGGCTTCAACCCTCTGAGCTGCTTTGCTTCTCCGGTATAAAGCTGGAGCTGGAGCCACGGGACTCAGCACAGGGTGGCATTTTAAGGCATCTTCAAGACAGTTGAATTGTGGAAAGTGGTGTTGAGATTCAAGCCAGGCCCCAAGCTGCTGCCACAGCATGGCCATGGTTGATCCCAGACCTTTCTAACTCAGTTTAGAAATAGCACATTCAAGTTCACAGGTGTTTGCTGTGTGCACTCATGTGCCTGGGGAGGAGGTGGTGGGCTGTGTTGAGCTGAATTCCTGGGTCTGTGTTTTTAAATAGTTCCACAGGGTGTCAAAACTGATAATGGCCGTGAAATGCATTGATGTGCAGCTGAGAAGGCTTTCCTGTCAGACATGATGCCGCTGTCCCAGTAAATTGTTAAACATAAATTAAAGAAGACTTGAGGGGGTTTTAAGTTCTTCTTCACTACTAGTTTGAATTCTAAGAGCTCTGTTCCTGGCTTATTTTGGTCTTGGAAAGATATTTAAATCTTATGTTCTTGGTGACCGAGAACCAAACACTTAGCATGGTTTCTTCCCTTACAAGTGTAGCCTACGCTGGAATAATAGAGCTAAAATACTTAGAAGGCCAAGGCTTGCTTGTACAGAGTTTTCTGATCATGATTGTTGAGCATTAAAGGATGTGGAAATAAATATTTCTAGCCTTGGCCCAGGTCTAGTTTGCACCTGTACAAATGCCTCATATACCTGAGAAACCTCAGCTCTTGAAACGCTAGAGTTGTGGTCTAGCCAAATTCTTTAAGAGCGATGCTTCTGTAATTTAAAAGAAAGATAATGTGGATAATGTGTTTGCCATTCTACCTCCAGAAAGTTTTCTTGGCAACCTTACCCTAATTGCCATCATCACCGTTCTCAGCATTAGAAGCAGCAGCATCAATACTGCAACAGTTACCACAGAGGGGCAGTTTGTCTGTGCCGAGCTCTCTGCTCAGCACTTTGCCTGTGTTGTCCTAGTAAGTTGTATTCATAACCCAGCTGACACCTGCAGAGACTCAGAGAGGCTAAGTAATTTACTCAAAGCAGCACAGCCAGGAGGAGAGGGAGCTGGGGGCGGAGTCTAACAGAGAAGATTCCAGAGTTTTGAAACTCACCTTGAGGGGACGCATGCTCAGTTCTAACAGACTCTGGCCTTTCATGAAATACCTCAGAACAACTTGTACTATTTATTTAAATACAAAACAGAATTTCAAAGACTTCTGATCGTTGTTTAAATTTGAAAAGAAACAGCTAAGGACGTGTTCCCCTCAAGCAGCTTGTCCTCCAGAAGTCTGAGGTTGAGAGCTCCCCCAACCATGTTCAGAATGAAACACCCACGTCCATGCCCTCACTTTATTAATAATGATCGCATTTTCGCCGTTTTAGAGATGCTCTGAATTACACCTGTTCAGTTATCTTTTGTGACTGCTAACTGACACCTTGGAGGCACCAGGGGCTCCACAAGGTTGGCATTCTTTGGTCCCCTAGAGAAGCTTCCAGGGACACAGTGAGTCTTCATTTTTATCACAGAAAAAGGGGCTCTCTGGATGCAGGAGTAACGTACCTCATGTCGCTGAGTGGAGAAGTATATTTGGATTTGAACCCTGATACATTTATTCCAATGTCTATCCTCTCCTCACTAGACTGAGAAAATAGTACCTTTATGTGTAAGAACTGGAAAAAATAGATTATTCTTGAAACGAGTCACTAACTTGCTGTTTAAAGGACTTTTGTCTAATAGCATTTTTCTGAATTTTTAGTTTGTTTTAATCCTGCTTGATGGTTAAAGTTTGAGCTAAATTATAAGATAAAACTATGAACCATACACCTTATCTTTTTTTTAATTTTAAAGTTTTTCAAATCATGGCAGTGTTTCCTGTATTAGAAATCATAGATAAATTGAACTCAGTGTTAACCCTTTGACTCCTCAATCATAACAAGTGTATTTTATTCATTTTTAATTTTCAGTATGTTACATAGTTTTCGGCTTAACACATATATTCAAATATTTGGCAAACTTGATAATAATACTGTCTGGGATGAGACACCTGGTTATGGTGTAGAATTAATATAAAATGATATTTTAGCATTGCTAATACCCAGGAGAAATTTAGATGATAATTATCATTATATCAACAACACTATTTGGTTTAGAGATTCTTTACTGTATTAAAAACGTGGACAGAAACATTGAAGTTATTTTATTGTGTCAATAGCAAGAGAAATAAAAACAGCCGTGAGCTTATTTAGTTTGAAAATGGTATCGATCCCTATCTACTCTTATTATACATTAGTCTGGCTTCTAAACTAACTCTCTTTGTCCAATTACAGAGAGAAAGAAAGAGAAAGTGAGCATTAGCCTTTCAATATTGAAGTTTGGGTATAAGTTTCAAATCTGCTACTTTACTTTTACCATAGAAACTGCATTCCCACGAACAATTTGAAAGCATTTTAGAAAAATTAATTACTTCAAAATGTATTGCATTTAGGAATCTATCGCCTCCTCTGACTACTTTAAAGTTCTCTTAAGACATTTTCATTTATCTTCAGAGTTATCGCGTTTAAAACAATACAATCTTACATTGCACGGCTGTGAGCCAGAAAACTTGTTAGAGAAGTCACCGTTTACTCAACACTACATACATTTTGAACTTTTTTATCCCAAAACACATATTATATCTTTAAATTATCTGATTCAGACAATTTCAGGTGGTTTCAGATATTAGAGAAAATCTCATTCAGTGCCATAAAAAGAATCTAAAAAGATTCTAAAGCCATGTTTACGCCATTATTTTTGGATTTGCAAAAATTAATTCTTCACGCCTCTGCGGTGAGATACTAACAGAGTTTATCTAGTTCTTCACTTCTTCTTTTTCTTCTTTTTGTTTTTATTTCATGCATCAATGATGTGGCAGATTTCACAGGACAGTTCACCTCCAGTCCCTGGGGGCCTGGTGTTAGCCACACAAGTTGGAGACACTGTGGTTAGAGATGCAGAGGCCGTCGACAGAGGCCAACCCATGGCTCTACCCCCTAAGGATGTCATGATCTCCCCGGAGAGAGATGACATCCACATGCACAGGACAAAAGTCACAGTGGAGATGCGCGCCACAGAGACGAGAATTTAAGAGGTGAGCGTGTAACGGCTGCAAGAGAAGGCGATGTCGGGGCCACGTGCTCTGAGGAGCCAGGATGCCCTGGGCTGGGGGCTCCCCACCACTCCTGCCTCTTACTGTTTGGGATGAACAGTGACAATGGTTCCCGTTTCCCATCCACCATAGACCCCCACGAACAAGTGATATGATGCTCTATGTAGAGAATTATTATATGTGTATTGATCAATTTAGAGGAAATGTTTAAAAAACGGCAGTATCTGTAAAAATACGTTCTTGTTTTCGATGGGTCATCACAGCCAGCCTTCTGTAGAAGGCCCCATATTTGATCGGTCTGTTTATTTTGGTGGTTATTCTCTTTTGCTGGTTCGTGAAGTCTCTTCCGGATCTAGAGATCATCTGTGAGGAGGGTGGAAATGCACCGTAAATGCCGAGGAGACTCCAGGATCTTGAAATCATTGTTTCCAGGTTTGCTAAGTGTCTCCTTTCCTTTCCCCATAGAGTGACAAAATAACATGTGCCCATTTTTTTTTCTTTTAAAGGAAGAAAGAAAACGAGAAAAGTTTTCTCCAGCCGTTTTCTAATAAGGCAGTTTCAGCAGATCAGATGTCTGCAGGACGTGAATGATGTTAGCTGGGGACCTTCTGCTGAAGTGGAAGCATGCCTGGATTTCTACGTTTTTTTCCCCAATGGTTAAACTTTTACTTAAAAGTATGACCTGTGCCAAATGTGTGGATCTGGAATTCACTAAATTACTTCCTCCGGCTTCCTCATTTCTCCGTCAGTAATAATTTGATTATAATTGAGCTTCCTAATTGAACTCCATACAAATAGATGTTCTGAAAAGACTCCCAACTACCAAAATAGGCCTTTGCCTGAAAAGCATGTCTAATTATTCACACGTTATTTATTCTAACTTACGAGATTAAAAAATAAAATAAATAAATCAAATAAGCCTTGCCTGGTTCTAGTGGGAAACACATTTCAAACTCCAGGGAAGAAGGAGAAAAGAACCCAACTGTGATTAATAATACCCATTACCCAGTCACTGCCCCGACCAGCACACACTTCAGAAGGTCTTATTACTCCCCTTCTGTTAGGTATAAGAGAAAAATAAGGGAGTGAAATGTGAAAAAAGCAAATATAGTTCGGTACATGTCTGAAGTTGGCTAAAACTTTATTATTTAGCTAACGTCCATTGCCCTCCTTCGGGCTTACAGTACATACCTAGGAGCAGACATACAGTAACTGAATTGTTTCAACTTACCCAAATAGCATTGAAATGGACTTAATTGTTGCACTAGAGGAAAGACCATGTGTCTCCAGAGACTATTAGTGTCATTTAAAAGGCTAAATGTATCATAAAACCTGTCTTTAACAGAATAAAATTGTACAGACCAACACAATTTTTGCTAATGTTTTCCACATTTCTTGAAAAGGAAGAGAAAGAAAGGAAAAGAAAGAAAAGGTAAAAGAAAGAAGAAAGAAAGCCTTAGCTGTAAACCAAAAAGTCTGTTAGACCGCTGAATTATAGGAATAGTTTAATGCTGCAGACTAATAAATACTTTTTGAAAATTAAAAGACTTGCGGAAAGATACTTCCAAGATACATTTGAATGAAAGATACTTTAACTCTAGAAGATAAATCTAACCTATTATGTTTCTCTCTTAAATGGGTTTCTATAATAAATAAAAATGAAATCCAACTTCCACGGGAGTGAGGCTCAAATCTCTTCCACTCTGTGCCTTTGGAGTGGAAGTGAACTTTGTAGCTGGTTTTATTGACTCTTTATTTTCATTTCAGTTTTTGTTCCAGGAAAATACTTCCCCATGGTATTTTTCTTATTGTTACACATACTGTGCGTGCTGAATGCGCCCTCAGCTTCCTTTTGAGTAGAGTAAATAATGGCAGAGCTCGTTGAAAACAGAAAAAGGTAGAGAGAGAGGCTTCGGCGTTGCTTTTATTCCATCAGAGAGACAAAAGGATATTTCTTTTCTCCAAAGAAGTTCAGAGTCTAATGGGGAAAAATCAGGAACAGAGACAAATAGTGAATCAAACCTCAATTGAAAGAACAAATCTTTCTATTTATCTGTCTCATCTTTTCTCCGGGCTTGTATATCAACTATCAAGAAAGCTATTTCAAATAACTTCTACTAACATAATTGTTATTTTATAAGTTTAGTTGCCATGGTAATGCGTGATGTAATCAGGCATTTCCATCATAATCAGTTAGTTTTTCCTACTGAGCTGGCGTGTTATTTTCCTCTTTTCTGTTATTCCTCCATGATCCAGAAGGGAAAACAAAACGAAACTATGAATATATTGTTTCATTCTTCTGGAAACTCTCTGAATCAGGATGTAATTAGCCACGTGTTGGAGCTTTTCCTGTAACTGAAAAGTTTTAGATTTTCGGGCAACTGTTGCCATTACCCCCCATCCTCATTAAACTCGGGGTGAATGGAAACAATTGTAATTTCCTCACTGTTCCCTATTAAATGAACATGCTGCCTGCACGTTTGCAGAAGACAGGGACAACGTGGCAAGTGGCTGTGACTGAGGGATGCCCACACTGAAGGAGACAGGCTGTCTGGGGGCACAGTTTGCCATCCTGCAGAGGAGCCTGGATTAATTAAAAATAAGAAAAGCTGTGGCAGGGCTGCAGTCCTCAGCGACCGGCTGCCCGAAAGCTGCAACTCTAGAAATATCAAATCACGTCCTGTGAGCAGTGTCAGGAGACGTGGACAACAGAGGTTGTGGAGTGGACGCGTGTTGATGAGAGACGCACGTCACACTTTTCCCGAGTGACTAGACCTGTGGTGAATAACAACCTTTCCATATCCCGCCCCTGTTACTTTCAGGAACAGACTCAGGGTGCCGTACGCAGCCAACAGCACGGGCCCCCCGTGCAGCCAGGGACAGGGATTCTCCTTGCACTGCCATCTGTAGCGGTCCAGGCTGGAGAAGAGCCACCTTAGACATCCAGAGGCAGAGGCCCAGGGCGGCTGATGTAATTAGCCTGGCTCCCTCGAGAGGCTCCGCGGCCTCTGCGCCCACTCAGCTGGCCTACACTTAAGAAATCTCTAACTCCAAAGTGATCTCCCCTGTCCCTTGGCCCAGGGAACACTGTACCGACATGTGTCTGAACAGACCCCGGAGGTCCAGCACCTCTTGCCTTGAATTATGCTTTTTCTTAAACCTAGTTTTCTTGTTTTTCCTCCCAGCCCTTTTAAGCCCCTAATGTATCCTCCTGCATTCATCCCAGAACACACCTTTGCCATTAAGTGATTTTTATCCTTTGCCAGCATTAAGATTTCTGTCTTCGGAGCAACCTCTTTGTTTCTACCACTAAACATGTCTTATCCCTCTTTCTTTTTTTTAGCATGAAAACATCCACTCTCTCTGGCTTTCTCATCCTTCCTCCCTCTGAGAAGCTTCCTGAGGATGGAGACTGTGCCTTCCTCACCGGCGATGCTCCCAGAGGGTCTCACACAGCGTGTGGGACCTCCTGCTAGAAGCTTTTCATCGATGAGAACTGGAATCCAATTCAAACCCCAGCCCTGTAATGCGTATGTGTATTTAAAATTGCACTGAAGTTTACAGATAGCGTGTGATATTCTTTTAAGCCTATCTGTTCTTATATCCTGCACGCCAGCCTCCGAACCAATTCCTTGATTTCATTTCCTATTATCTAGGGAACAGATGTTTTTCAAATTGTAGGATTTAAATATACACTGGCCCTGAATTAAGTCACTTTCTTTGCCAGTTTAGGAAAAGCCCCAGATTCCTCTATTCCCTACCCTCTTATATATTTTCCTTGATATATATCATGGAAAGGATTTCTGAAAGCTTCTGAAAAACACATAATAAATTCAGTGCTTCTCTTTTCTTATGGTTTTGTGTTATACTTAGATATATGATAGTTCTGTTTCATTTGTATATTCCCATAAGCATGGCATGTAAGTAGTGAGTAAATATTTATTGAATTCAAGAGGAAAGGAACAAAGGGAGAAAGAGGGAAGGAAAAAGAAGAGGAAGCAGGAAGGTGGGTGAGAGGCAGGGGGCGGAGGGAATCAAGCCTCAGCTCTGTTTTATTTTTTTTAATTGCTAATCAGGCACAGAGTTCCCGCTCTTGGTTTTAAGACCCAGTGATGGCTTTGTCTTCCAACTTTCAGTGCAACTATGTGCATAAGGGTTGTGATGAAGTTAAGAGATAAGTTACCAAAATAAAACCTCTAAGTATTCATAATTTAAAACGACAATTATGGTCGTGGCCACACACCGCTGTGGGCAGACATAATAAGTTTCCTTTTCAACCCATTGACTCTCGGGCACTTCAGTACTAGCTCTGCCCGAAAGTCCATTTGCAATTCGCAGACACCCAACCTGTGTTTCTTTAGTCCTTCTCATTGTGATACTTTCTTCACAAATGGTGTTTGGTAGTGCCCTTCTTGCTAATTGCTTTAAATTAAAAAGCAATTAGATGCCTACTAATTTCAGATTAGATTCTCGGGGTCAGCACCGAGATGGCTGTGGGGTCATTAGGAGGTGGCACTACACAGCGCTGTTCCGTATCTGCCGCCCTGCACAGAGCAGAAGGTCACGGCCTGACCCCGCAGGTGCCCTGCCTCTGTGGACGGCAGGATGATGCGGGGAAGGCACGGCTCTGCCGGACAGCTCCAGAGGACGCCACCCGTCTTCTGATGGCTGCGACCTGAATCAGGGCCTGGCCGGTGTTTGGAAGCTCCGTCTCCGTCGTTCTAAGTGCCCAGCACACAATCCCCGGCAACTGACAAGCTCAGGGTTTAATGAATTCGTTCGATTTGCTTTCTTCCCAAAACACTTCAAGCTTACAAGG
Source organism: Galagoides demidoff (assembly GCA_963574575.1). Lineage (NCBI taxonomy): Eukaryota > Metazoa > Chordata > Mammalia > Primates > Galagidae > Galagoides > Galagoides demidoff. The sequence continues at coordinate 26,653 of CAUYQV010082871.1, read as the reverse complement.
ACGTCCTTAGCTAATTTAATTTAAACTTCAGAACCTGCATTTTGAGATGCTTATTTTTCTGCCCATTCTACAGGTGAGGAAAGGAAGGCATCACGATGACTTGTCCAAAAACTTTGTGGTTGATCACAGAGGTAGAATTACGCAGCGGGTCCCCCAGCGCTGTTTCTTTCTGTATGTTTCACAATTCCCTACAAATGGAACTGCCCACCTTTCAGAAGATGTGGTGCAATTTCAAGACTCAATTTCCTTAGCCGCAGTCGTGATTCTCTTAATACGATTTTGTCTCTGGCTCCAGAGCCATGGAGAAGAAAGATACGGCCAATATTTTTCAGGCAATGATTCAGGCTGCCTTTTCTTTCTCTCCCATCTCACTGAAATCCCAATCTCACAGTTGTCTGCACTGCAGGTGCAGACAACTTCGGCAGTGGCTGGACTTTGTGAGCAGGTGGGTCTCTCCTGTCTCTCCCTTCCACTCATCCACGTTCTTGGCCCAATTCCTCTGCATCAGTTATGGCTACACATTTCTCTTCAGTTACGCTGAGAGTGTTACTTTTATTTTCTTCCTACTGGTTTATAGTCAGGACTGTAATTCAGGGACTTGGTGTCATAGCAGCTGTTTCATTTAAGTGGCTTTTCAGAGGAAATACCAGCAACAAACTGACGTATTGGCACAGAGGAGCCAGCCCAAGCCACTTCCTCATTCCAAAACAATTTTGCAAGTTTCTCAAGGCAAATTTTCCCTCTCGTCACAAAATGTGCATTGCAACAGCCCGTGTTGGTTGGTTTTCAACTAGTTATCTATGAACTAGGATAGTATTAAACCCATTAAAGAATGATTAGAAGAAAATATTTTAAATTTTTCTCTCCAAAACATGGCTGGTATTTGGGGTCTCCGTTAAAGGTTTAACATTAGATCAGTGTTAAAATTACTTAATAATTCCCTTTTACCCTTAACCAGCACTTATCTAGACTTTTAAAAAATAGAGCATGTATTGTCAGTTTGTAAAAGTGCAGTTTGAGAAAAAATTAAAAATGCACAAAAATATAAAGATATAAGTGAAAAGATAAGCTGCTTGAAAGATTCCTACGTTTCCTTGAGTCTTTTCTAAGATTAGTTTTAGGACTTATTTGAGATTTTCTTCTAAGCGTTGTATTATTATACCACAAGCATGTTCTAGTTCATCAATGGTCAAAATGACATAACCACACCTGTTAGGGACAATGAGTGACTTTTTTGATCTTTGTTACAAGAAAAATAACTGTAAAAACATACCCTTCAGTTGATTGTTATCTGAGTGTTTATAAGATAGAAATATTTATAAAATTATATTAATATATTTATAAAATAACTTCCCACCTATAACTTGCCTGAGAAGGCAACGTTAAAATTTTATCTGTGACATTTATGGATAGAAAGAAGTTTTGTATTTTTGTGTCATCAGATTTAGTAATCTTTTTCTTTATGGGTTCCTTCCTTACATTTAGGTATAGAAATTGATTTCTTAATATTAACATGTAACATTTTTAGTATATGCTTTGTCTATCTTTCTGAAAGTGAAATTACGGATGTAAAGGGCAGGGAAGTAGTTTTAAAGGTTATAGCGATATATTGTTATCTTGAGTGGTTTTACCATTCATACTCCCACCCACAGAGTACAAGACTTCAAGTCTCAGGCACCCACATGAAGTATAATTTTAAGTTAGTCATCATTCTATTCTAATTCTAAAATTAGCACATCTGCATTACAGAAAGTTTGGAAAATACCAGTGAGTATAAGGAAACCACAGAAATGGTCGTTACCACTCTGCCCAAGAATAAATACTGTGAACGGTTTGCTTTATGGCCTTCCTGTCTCCCTCTCTTGAATCTTCTTTTGCAGACGTGTTTTCATTCTGCTTTTATTCACCTGACACTGTAGGGTAGCATTTCTCCGCAGCAGGGAATGGTACGTGCCCACGGCGTTCCTAACGGCTAGTGTCTCAGGGTCGACTGTGCAATTTGTTATTCTTCTATTTGGAGCATGGAGGGTGCTTCTAATTTTTCAAAATTAAAAAAAAATGATGTCAGGCTTGGTGCATGGAGCACAGTGGTTTGAACCCAGCCTGGGCCAGCTAAACAACGACAACTGCAACAATAAATAGTCGGGCATTGTGACAGGCACCTGTAGTCTCAGCTACTTGGGAGGCAGAGGCAAGAGAATCACTTAAGCCCAAGAGTTTGAGGTTGCTGTGAGCTGTGACGCCATGGTACCTACTGGAATGAACATCCGTGGGAACAGGCGTTTAACACCCCCTCTTCTCATTTTCCCAGGACTGTTTCTAGTATTGAAATATTGATATCAAAGAATATGAATTACATAACTTCATGTCTCTCGTTAAATCACCTGTGTGGTTAGACCACATTATTCATTTTGCTTCTCAGTCTTCATATTCCGATACCTAGAACACTTAAGTATTTTTGGTGTAGTCATTAAATATTTATATGTTAACTTTTATGAATGCTATGTTTGGTCGTTGAACATTTATCCTTTGGAATATCTTGATAAAGCAGGTTTGCCAAACTCAATGTATCGTCTGTGTCACCTGTCGAAATACGTTTTAGGCTTCTGTAATTGTTGCGTCTCTAACTTGGGTATTTATACTTCTGAGGAGTCAACCTCTAATCTATGTAGTAAAAAAAACTAAGATGTGGTAAGTTGGTTTTCCTTGTGACTTTTGATTCTTGATTCCCAAGGATATGATGTGTATTTCCTATTTAGTATTTTTCTAAAGCACTCTGTTGAATGAAACCCCGTGTGTTGGTGTAAATTGTGACATGTTTGTTGGTCCATTTCTAGTCGTCTGAGCCAAGAAGCACTTTTAGACCCTCTGCCTTTTACAATCAAACCAGCTACTCACCTAATCTGATTCACTGAAAGAAATATATCATCTTACGAGAAATAAAAATTAAAAAGTTTCTTCCATCACTTCTTTCCCTCTTGGCTTTGAAAACCATTACTTAATTTCTAAAGCATTGTTTCCCCTTTATAATTTGCCTATTGTTTCAGTCTCAATAAGACAAAATTTCAAGAGGAACCGATTTGTCCTTTTCTATTATTTCATTCGACTTTAGCGTTTCATCCATCATTCGCCTCCTGCCCACCAGCGTTCCACGTGCCATCTGCCTAATGTCTATGCGGCCTCTGTCCCTCCCCAACCACTTGTACACCTAAATCATGTTTTATTTCTGTCCCGGAAGGCCTTATGGTAATTAAATAATGGTGTTTCTTCTAATATTTCTAGGAACACTTTATTATTTTATGGGGGACATGTTGGATGTTGTGAATTGAAATGGACTTCAGGCAATCGCTTACTTTCAATATTGGCCTGTCATTAGGTTACGTCTAAAGGACAGAGTCAGGCCTGTTTTGTTTTCTGATGTAGCAAATGCAATTGAAGCAAGATGATTTGCTTGTCCATGAAGGCGACGCTACAAGTCATAAGAGAATATCTGGAATTTTTTTCCTGTTAGCAAAAAGCCAAAAGGTACCGACTGTGCAAAGGAACATCCAGAGTGGAACTGAGCACCTTGCTTGGAAAGCCTAAAGTCGCGCCCGAGGTTCACATCTGAGGCAATATCGATCTTTGGATCTGATGACTATGCCTTGATTTTATTTATTTTTTATTTATTTTAAAATTTTTTTGAAATACAGTTTCTCTCTGTTGCCCAGGCTAGTCAGTTGTCAGGTGAGCTCACTGCAGCCTCAAACTCCTGGGTTCAAGCCATCCTCCTGCGTCAGCCTCCCGAGTAGCTGGGACTTCAGGCACCCACCATGATGCCCGGCTAATTTTTGTAGCTTTAGTAGAGATGGGGTCTCATTCTTGCTCAGGCTGGTCATAAACTCCTGATCCTCCTGCTACAGCCTTCCTGAGTTCTGGAATTACAGGCATGAGCCACTGTGCCGGCCTGTGCTTTGATTTTAAACAAAAACGAAAGGAACTGGGGCAGCCAGGAGGCAACGTGGCACATTACAGGCTGTGAAGTACGGAGACGGGGGGCACATTTAGAGGCTGGCCTGCTTACCTCCCCATTCCTCAGTCCTCTCATTCATAAAACTGGGCTCACATGTCTTCCTTAAAGTACTGCTGTGAAGATGAAGTGAGAAAGTGTCTACTCGGCCTTGCCCCGTGGGGAGTTCTCACAGCGTTCCTCTCCTGTATCCCCACACCGCATGCCCCTACTTTGGATCGACATGGATAAAGACTGCAGCCTTAGGTTCCTACGGTTTTTAAATGTGTGAAATAGCTGACATTTAGTCCTAAGTTTGGTGCCTACATTTTAATATTTCTGACATAGACTCCCCCCCCCCGTTAGCTGAGTGGAGCAGGTGCGCTGGCACAGCTGTGTGGTTCACGCTCCACGCGGCGTGGACACCGTAGACCCCTTCCAGGTCAGCTCTTATTTACTCTTCAAATTGTGTTAGTTTACGTTCTTGAAGACGCATCATCACCGGGTTAGGATTTAGGGACAGGGGCTCTGAACACAGAGAGGTGGCTCAGTAAATGCCACATGAGGACAACTCTGCATATTTTACAAAAGCTACTAAAAGATGAAAACTAGATTCTCCCCAAAATCACTCATGAAAGGTCCAATTAACGTGTTTTTTCAGAAAATACTCCCCCCAATTTTTAAGTCACAGTTTTTTAAGCAAATGAAAGCTTTATAATTTTAGGCAGGACTATATAAACTATTTTCCCCCCCACACTGTTTGCCAAGAGACACACAGATAGATACAACGTATGATTAAGTGAGATTTTAGAAAACGGGCTTTGTAAAATATAAACTGACGTGCAGACGCTACCAAGGGTGACGTTTGCCGCAACAAAGACCTCAGCTCTGCTGTTGATAAGTTTATCTCCTCTTCCTGTGTTTGAGTGCTTTACATGTTGAGTATTCTTTTTATTAATGTATGTTTTAAAAGTGCAAGGTTTGCCAAATTTTGGAGAATTTACCAGCAAATGATACATAGCACAACTTTAGAATATTCAAGAGGTAAAAAAAGCAACAGTTAACCTATAAGAAGACTCTAATAAAAGGGTTTCTTCAGCTTAAAATGAGACCTATACAGACAAAACTGCGAGGTTTAGAATCGAGTTGTCCCTAGAGCCCTCTGGACTTGAAACTCCCCTCACCACACATCCTTTCCCTACCACACATCCTTCCCTTTCTTTCTGGAGGTTTACACCGTCTATTCCTTCCGTAAATAAGGTGGCAAGTTACTATTCTATCTCACAGTGGCATCCGCATATTCAGTTATGCATTTCCCTTTATGATTTAAATGACATTAAAATAAAAGATTCCTTCTGGAATATTCACTCTGTTCTTAAATCAAAAATTATTATCTTTGCTAGCTTTAATTTTAAGTGAAACATTAATAATAATACTATTTAGAATTTGCATAGCACCTTACACTTCTCAAGTGCTGAAGATTATCAATTAGATAATCTCCATACCAGCCCTGTGAAAAAGGTCAGGCTTATCCTTAATTTTTATAGACCCTGAGGTTAAATCCTGCTGACGGACCCAGACGTTCAAATTATACATGAACTTGGAGGTTGATACCCAGTGTTTGGTGCAGATCAGAGAACTCAACTACTTGATGGATGAAAATACAGTAGACACAAGCAAATCAAAATAGATTTTTTAAAGGATAAAATCTATTTCTCAAGGGTAGAAGAATAAATGTTTAAAGTTAGGTTTTTGCTTTAGCCTGTCTTAGAGCTTTTATAAGAAAATCATGGCTCTTTTTGTAAAATCATTGTAATTTAGAAATGGTAAATTAAATAAGATTTCTGGTAAAATGTTGAACTGAGGAAGAGAGTGACCGGTCTCTTCCTTAATACTGGTCTCAGTTTTCTGGAACACTTCTTGTCATGTCACGGGGCCTCTTATAATCCACTCCCACCAAGAAGGAAGTTTATGAAGAGGCGTGGTGGTCAGTCCCGGGTGTCCTCTGAGTTATTATTAATTATCTGGCGTCTGCTCAGCCCCATCCCCTCCCTGGATGTGTGTTTTGGATGTGAGAGTCGGATGTCCCTGGGCTGGGCAGTGGCTGTGTGGGACTAGTGTGGGTGCTCAGGCTGTGACCTACAGGGCTGGACTGCAGTGACCGGCAGGGCCAGACTGCTGTGACCCTCAGGGTCAGACTGCAGTGACCGGCAGGGCCAGACTGCTGTGACCCTCAGGGTCAGACTGCAGTGACTGGCAGGGCCAAACTGCCGTGACCTACAGGGCTGGACTGCAGTGACCAGCAGGGCCAGACTGCTGTGACCCTCAGGGTCAGACTGCAGTGACCGGCAGGGCCAGACTGCTGTGACCCTCAAGGTCAGACTGCAGTGACGGGCAGTGCCAACTGCCCACGGTGCAGGGCTGGACCACTGACCTGTGGGGTCACCGCAGGCTCTCTGCCTCACATTGGTACCTTTGCTCATGCTGATAGAACTCATGACTCTGTTTTTTATTTTCCATTTTTTCCAGAAAGATGATCCAAGCCTTTTCTCAGCCAGTAACTCTTGTGTCTCTTCGTCAGGTTTTTTTGAACTTGGCTTGATTCTTTTCCTCAGCTAACTGCCTTTCTGCTTACCAGTTTTTGGAAAGTGGAGATTATAATTTCATCTTTATCTCCTCAGTTTTTATACATGGGACATGGCTGAGCAGGAGGGGAAAAGACGTTTGTTCAGGCCTGACCATGGGATCGGGTACATATTCTTGTCACTAATCACTGCTATTACTTTTTATGACAGTTTTTTTTTTTTTTTGGTAAGAAAAAATGTATTCTTAAAGAAAGTTTATATCATGTCCCTGAAGAGATGAATCTAGGATGCTAACAGGACAGAGAACAAATAGAAGATTTCCGAGATCTGCAGTGTTAGGGTAGGTGGAAAAACAAGCATCTCTGAGAAGCAGATTCCTGACCCTCGTGTGGAGACTGCGCCTGCGTGGGCAGCCACACCTGTGATAGCCGCGATCCAAAGGCTATCACAGGTGTGGCTTTAAAGACGTGGATTTAGAATCTCCCAGTGCAGGGGTCCTCAAACTTTTTAAACAGGGGGCCAGTTCACTGTCCCTCAGACTGTTGGAGGGCCGGACTGAGGGCCCTGGGACAAGTTGGCTGCTAAGCAGGACAGGCAGCAGCAGCAAAAACACCCCACGGACCAGATAAATGTCCTCTGTGGGCTGAATGTGACCCACAGGCCGTAGATTGAGGATGCCTGTCCCAGTGCCTCCCTTTCCTGAAAGCTCACACCTTCGTCCAGGCTGTGGGATTCCTTAGAGGCAGAGGAGGCTGCTGTTTTCACTGCACCCTCTGACTGCGCCCCCAGCTCATGGTGCTACCAAGTACGATGGTCTGGACACCTCCATACTAGGCAGCAGGTTTTCATATTGTTTACGTGTATTTCTCCATGCTGGATCTATGCCAGATATTGTTCTAGGGATTAACACACAGTGAAGAACAAATAGAGCAACACTTTTTTAAAAGAGAAATGGTCTTGCTCTATTGCCCAAGCTGGACTGCAGTGGCATCATCATAGCTCACGATGCCCTGAACTCCTGGGCTCAGGTGACCCTCCTGCTTTAGTCTTCTAAGTACCTGTGACAATAAGTGCCTGCCACCATGCCCAGCTAAATTTTTAAACTTTTTTTTGTAGAGATGGGGTCTTGCCATGTTGGCCAGGCTAATCTCAAACTCCTCAACTCAGGTGATTCTCCTTCCCCGGCCTTCCAAAGTGCTGACATCACCGGTATGAACCACTGCACACAGTCTGGGAAGCATTCCTGAGTGTCAAAGCCCAGAGTTAATTGTTTATTTGTATATCCATAACTTGCTGATTTCACTCTATTTGGGAGATGAATGAAAAGGGCATTTCAATTCAGCATCTACAGAGTATTTAATTTTAAATCTCTGTTATTCTGATTTCATAGAAAAATTAGAATAATAACCTAATACAAACTAAAATTCCCTTCATACACCTTTTATTATTATAGCCTCACTTCTCCCTTGAAAAATGTTGAACTTTTTCTTTTTAAACAATAAGTCTGTGGCAAACTAAATCAATAATATGATTATAGAAAGAAAATCAGGGATGATGAACGTGGACGGGTAGAGGTTCTAAGAAAGGAAGCCTGTCTGTGCATCAAGCTCTCTGCCAGGCCAAGGGCAGAGCGGGTGGGGGCCCGTGAGCGGGAAGTCAAGTAGAAAAGCTATGGCTCTCATTAATGAACGGACTATGATTTTCTAAATTGGGAATGTGGGCGCTTCCAGTAAAAACTTTGGAGAACCTACTCAATGTGTATTAATCGGCTATAAACAAATCATTTGCTATCATAAATATCTTATATATTGCAAAGAAAAATAAAAATCCCAGAACCACCCTCCCTATGCAAGAGGGAGGCTGAGTCGTGCGACACCCCCTTCCACACGAAGAGCTGTCACCAGCACCGGGCACCCGCCAGAACCCAGGACGCTGGGGAAGGCAGAAGGCCTCAGATACCTGCTAAGGACCACAGAACCACCCCAGGGATCCTTCATAAGGACGTTCCTTGCTGACCTGCCATAAACAAGGATGTGCAAATTGTCTGGACCAGTCCGCAGGTTAAGTCTGGCTCCTATGCTAACGACTGATTCACACTAATGATGCTGATGTTGAGTCTAAGTTCAGCTTCTCAGGTGAGAACAGAGACAGGGAAAGATCGAGCCGTCTGCCCTGCCCAGGGTCAGCTGCATGACTGAGGCGTCCTTCACTCCCTTTCCTTGTCAAGTATTTACCTTTCCTTGTGTGAAATGTACATTTCCTGCACCTCACAAGAATATAGCCCCTCGCTCACTGCCCACCCACCTCCTCCTATTTCCCTTTTATAGTTACTATCCCCGTAAATACTGCAGTTTCCAAACTCCTTTTGGTAAAACTGACACCGATGTGTCTGTGGTTCGCGTTCTCCTCCTGACACACCCTCAAACTTTGGTTTAACGAACCTCTGTTGATTTAGATCTTTGCCTCCGTCACTCGTTTTGGGTTGTCAACATAAAAGAAGTTCTAAATATGAGATAAATTTAAAAAACAACAGGTAATTAAAACTATACATAGATAGTATAAAATTAATAATATATAATGTAGCAACAGCAGTGATTTATTATTTTTGACAATTTTGAAATATAAAACATTTATATTTTAAATGTTCTGGTTATAAGTTCAATTTATTTTACCACCTGGTTTAAATTAGTAGAAATTAATAAGAAAAACCTTCATGAAGATACTTAATTCCAAAGTGGAGAAAATGTTATCACGATCTATGCTTAATTAAATTGTAGTATTTGTTTTTTAATTCTATCCTACATATTTTTCAAGCTTTTATGCAAAGATTTTGTTGAACTCCGGCTACCAAATTTTCACCCTGGTTGAGATCAATTAGTTGTATCAGTAAAGTAACAGGAAGGTATATTTTTCTTCTTCTTAACCATTTTGGAGGGGGTAAAAATTTGTAAGCAGATCAGAGGATTCTACTTTTAACTTTCTAAACTATGTTGCTGTAAGATTTTTTCAAGTATGATTTATCTACATCGTTTTTTAACCACAAATAACACATTTAAAAAACACCATCATCTGTTTCTTTCAAAGAAAAAAAAAGCAGCATTTTATATCCTTTTGTTAACAGAACATTGTACCAGTTGGTATGAGTTTCTCCGCAGGTAACAGGAAAGTTGATGAATAGAGGCTTAAGCCTTGCAGGTATTGGACAAACTACATAATAAGCGTGTCTCACGGGGAGGCAGTAGAGCTCTGTGATTGTCTGTGAGGATCTAGGTTCTTTCCTCCCCTTCTGCTATCCTAAGTGCATTTATTTTCTGTCATGCTGATACCTCATGGCTGCAAAACGACTGCCGTTGCTCCAACCATGCTGTGCCCACTCCCATGAGCATCCCGGACAAACAGGAATAAGGCCAGGATGATAAAGAATTTCTCCTTTCTAATATGTGCCCTTCATTGTGGAAATTAGCCTTTCCCTCTGAGTTGGCTGAGAATGTTTGTAATTGAAGTAGAGGCGGGTCACCTCTGCTACTTAATCATGGTTAATACAGCTGCCTATTTATATCATCTCGAGCCTGAAGTTCTTTTTTTGAAACTTTCAAGCTGCTTGTCCATTTTATGAAGGTCAGCTGGCAAAGGCTAGATAATGTCATGAGGATTCCCTTTGACAAGGTTTGCAGTCTCAGTCCCAGTGTGCCCTGAGGACAGCTACGGTTGTGGCTGCACTTCTGTTGGGAACATGCCAGTGTCACTCTGTGGGCTGAGCATGGGGGGGCTTATCTCTTTCCTGTCTATGGGCAGAGAAAAACACTGCTCTTTTGAGGATTGCTTTTTGAAGGCCCTGGGAATAGAGATCTCATTTTTTGGCTCCCTGGGCTAACCAGGTAATATTGTGGTTTGGAAGGAAAAACTTTAAAGTATCTCTTTACTATTGATCTTCAGTGGGTTGAATATTGAAATTTCATAGACCACTTTCCATAATATGCAGCTTAATATCTATTTATTTGTTAATGTCATACATTTTTCTCCAAAATAACAAAAACAGAAATTGACTCATTTCCTCCCCTCCAGAACTTTCTGAAAGCTACTGGGAGACATGAGTCTTGCACAATGTACATAGGGTTGTCACCCAGAGGTATGATCTTTAGAGGTGTGTGAGGGGAAGACGCACTGCAGGGCTCGCCGTCCGGGCTGATGCGGACTAAGGCAGGGAGACAAGAAACTGAGGGGTTTATAGTAACTTCCTTTGGTGCTAACTGATGTTCTTCCTTCTTGGTCCAACGTCAGGAGTAAGTACACTCTATTGGGTTTGGGGTTAAGGTGAGGAGGTCCCAGAGTGTTTGCTCAACCTCAAAGATTTCCATTCAGACCTTCCAGGAGCGCTAGAAACAAGATCTCAGCCTCCAGGGGAAAGTTAAGTTTCTATTTCCTCGAGGTAAATGATGCTTGGTTTGCTTTTTCTTTGGTCTTTGAAGATATCGTTCTCCTTCTCCGCATGAGCATTCTGAACTTTTTCTTTTTTTAAAGCATTAGACTTAACACGACTTAAATCTTAGACAATATGTCACTGTGTTTCGGCACCTGAGCGCACAATTAATCTCCATTTATCTCTGGTAAAATAAACACACCTGTGGGATGTTTTTCATTGAATACATGAAAAGAAAACTCATAATAAATCTCAGACTGATAGCTTCATCATGACTGACAGAGCTGCTGGAGGCTCCTTCCTTACGAGTATAATTTGGGAGTATATAAAAGCAGGAGATTGATTTCTACAGAACCTTTACTTTTCTTTAGTATTACTCCAAGCTCTGTGGTTCTCTCTCTTTTAATAAAAAAAACACTGCAATTATGGTTCCCATACTTAATTTATATAAATGAATGTACACACATGCACATACGTGCACACACACACACACACACACTATTACCTAATGCCTAGAAGACACAAAACACTGAAGGAGAATCGTGTGTGATGTACTGGTGCACTTCTTGGACAGGGGCGTCCTCTTTAGAACTTGCAGAGACGAGAGAGACAGAGCTCTTCCTAGAGGGGTGCTCCTGAGAAATCTGTTTGGTGAAAGGTTTACTGTCATTATTAGAGTTAAACCGTGATCATCATTAGTAAAGTGTTGATTAAATATCTGAGATAAAATCCTCAGATTCTGCAGTAGAATCTTATAAACCGTTTTAGAATTTTCCAGAACATCAGAGATCTAGGGTGTGGGTGGGAAGCCAATGGAAGAACGCCAGTCCCCCACTTTCTCATTCTGATTAGAGCACCTTTGTTTTTATCTGTTTTATACTTTGGAGTTCTGTGCATGACTTTTAAAGGTGTGTTATGCTAATTCATTTGGATACCACTGGTCTACAATAGATAGAGAGTAAATAAAACCTACAGAGACCCGGGGAAAGAACTCTTCTTTGTCAAAGGCTACAGTTGGTTTTCGGAATGAATTTGGCACTGCTGAATTCCAGGGTCGTGTCTTCACGTCTTCATATCCGTGAAGGTAAAAGCATTTTAGTGCGCAGCTCTCTTCCTTCATCAGTTTAAATTTTGTGAAGTTTCCCCAATTTTAGAGAAAAAAACATTTTATTTAAGAGGTCTCAGAAAAAGAGAAATCTGAACGATAAAGAGTAACTTCTTAAAAACTTTTCAGTTGTAATTTTATACCTTTCGACCAGCTTCTCATTGTGCCATCAGTTTACATGACTACAGCATGTTGATTGAAACAAGGGTAGTTAACGTTAATAGAGTATTTTTAACTGGTTTATATACCCTGTTCAACCTTTGGCTAATCTTCTCAATAATTTCTTTTTTCTAGTCCAAGATCCAATCTGCCACTTCACACTGTGTTTACCTATAATATCTCCTTGGTTTCTTCCACCCATGATACTTCCTCAATCTCTGTTTTTCATAAAGAATAGTTTCAGTGTTTAAAATTTTTGTTTAATCAACTGCATGGAAATGCCTTTGTTACATGTGCTTGTGTACTGAGTGGTTAAGACCACCTTGAACCAGCTGATTTGTAGATGGGATTTGGTCTAGCACTTTGGCTCACACCTGTAACCCTAGCACTCTGGGAGGCTGAAGGGGGTGGATTGCTTGAGCTCAGAGTTCAGGAGCAGCCTCAGCAAGAGCAAGACACTGTCTCTACTAAAAATAGAAAAGACTAGCTAGTTGCCATAGTGGGCACATGAAGTCCCAGCTCCTGGGGAGGGTGAGGCAAGAGGATTGCTTAAGCCTAAGAGTTTGAGGTTGCTGTGAGCTATGTCACAGCGCTCTACCCAGGGTGATAGAGTGAGACTCTATGTCAAAAAAAAAGGAAACAGGATTTAATATTTGCTGCACATTATTCAATAAACATTCTGAAATATAGCAGAGCAACAAGCAACAATGAAAATTTTTATTTACATAATAAATAAATTTATATTTATTACTTACATGTATGGACCAGCTGATAAAAACCTAGCTTTTGACAGCTTGCAGCCTACAGAGGTTGACTAAATTTCAGGCCAGAATCTAATATTCCACAAGCAGAACATAGATCTACAGAAAGATGTAGCTTTAGTACCATGAATTTCACTAGGCTTGGTCTTGTGTTCAATGGACTTACAATGAAACCCATGGGTCAATTGCTGTTGTTCTGTTTTGGAGTATGTATTTGTTAGTTTGCAAAAGTACAGGGACTTTGGGGGTGCAAATAATTTTTAATTGTATCACCTTGTAGACAAGTAATACTGTTTCTATAACACTTAAGTTGAAAATTTTCTTCTAACCGAGCATGAGCTCAAGTTTTTTAATGTACATTTTAGGTGCACTTGAAAAGGATTGTATTCTCTGTACGGTGGACGTAGGGCTCTCTCTCTGTATATCTGTTAGACCAATTGTGTTCAAAATAATATTCAAATATTTGATGTACCAGCTTCTAAAAAGGCTATGGTACAATTCTCACAATGTTTGGATTTTTTTCCCTTTAACTTCTTGTTGCAGTGCTCTCAATTTTTTCTTTACACATATTATGGTTCCTTTTTTAGAATACAAATTTACAGCTCTTTCATCTTCCTGGTGAAGTGTTTCTTTTATTATTGTGATAGTTATTTTTTATGCTTCTACTTGGCTAAGCCATTGTGCCCAGACATGACATTGATAGGAGATGTTTTCAGGTGAAATTAACATTTGAAGCAGCAAACTTGAATACACAGATTATCCTCCATGAAGTAGGTGGGTTGGTCTCTTGTGATGAGTTGAAGACATGAACAGGGAAACACTGACCTTTCCTGAATTTGTTTATCAATTCCAGGGGTCTCTTAGCAGAACCTCTGGGGTTTTCAGTTTAGTACATATAAGATCACATCATCAGCAAAAAGCAATAGTTTGACCTCCCCTTTCCTAATTTGGGTACCCTTGACTTCTTTCTCTTGTCTGACTCCTGTCCAGGACTTCCAGCACTGTGTTGAATAGAGGTGGAGCCAGGGGACATCCTTGGTTTTTATCCGTTTTTAGTGGGAATGTTTTCAGCTTTTCCCTATCGAGGATGATGTTGCCCACGTGTTTATTATACATGGCTTTTACCAGAATCTACAAAGAACTCAAGCAAATCAGCAAGAAAAAAGTCAAATGACCTCACTAAAAAAGAGGGCAAAAAGCATCTTCTTTCCAAAAGAAGATTGAGAAATGGCCCACAGACATCTGAAAAAATCCTGGCCATCAATAATCCTCAGGGAAATGCAAATTAAAACCATAATGAGATATCACCGTGCCCCTGTTAGGATGGCATTTGTTAAAAAGTCCAACGACAGCAGATGCTGGTGTGGATGTGGAAAGAAGGGGACGCGTACACGCTGTCGGTGGGACTGAGAATGAGCACCACTTTTATGGAAACTGTTCTTTGAGAAAAGGACTAAAAGCAGACTTGTTATTTGATCCAGTAATCTCATTCTTGGGTACTTACCCACGGTATAAAAAGATTTTTCATCAAAAAGATACCAGTATTCTTAAATGTTTATTTCAGTACAAGTCATAACTGCAAAAATGTGGAATCAACCTAAATGCTCATTATTTCATCAGAGGATCAATAAAACAGGGTTTGTGGACACCACTACTTGGCCCTGAAAAAGGATGGCTTAATGCCTTTTGCCGCAGTTTGGATGGAACTGGAGACCACTGTCCTGAGTAAAGTATGTAATGAATGGAAAAAAAAATAACATGTATACTGACTATTAAGTTGAAACTAACCAATCAGCACTCACCTGCATAGAGGGAAGGAAAACTCAGTAGAAATCCAGCAGGGGGAGGGGAGAGGAGCGGACGACCAAAGCCTACTGAACGAGTACAAAGAGCGCCATCTGGAAGATGGGCACACTTACAACCCCGAAAAGTGAACCAGGGCAGCACCTGTGCCTCAGGGGGTAGGGCGCTGGCCCCATATACTGAGGATGGCAGGTTCAAACCCAGCCCAGGCCAAATGGCAACAAAAAAATAGCTGGGTGTTGTGGCTAGCGCCTGTAGTCCCAACCTACTCAGGTGGCTGAGGCAAGAGAATCGCCTCAGCCCAGGAGTTGGAGGTTGCTGTGAGCTGTGTGATGCCACGGCACTCTACTGAGGGTGTCAAAGTGAGACTCTGTCTCCATAAAAAAAAAAAGTGAACCATGTAAACCCCGACATTTGTACCCCAGTAATACTTTGAAATTTTAAAAAAGAGGAAACTGTTAGGTATCAGTTATAGTTAACCAAATAATTTGAATGTTAATTATAAAATACTCGAAATAAAATGTTAAGTCAAAAATAAAAAAAGGAAGAAAGCATAAATAAATATCCAAACTAAGCTGTGAGCTGTCTTTAACATCCTGGGCAAACAGTGCCCGTGTACAGGTGGGCGCTCAGAGCAGAGGGCTGCTCCTGGGCAGGCGCTGGGCCACACATGGGAGCCGTGCCCTGGCGGGAGAGGAGCAGGACGGGAGCCAGACGCCGAACCTCGCCCGAGCTTCCTCTGTCATTTTGCTTCTGCTGCCTGGTCACCAGGGAGACCCACTGAAGTGCACTTAACCAAACGTTTAAAACATATTAATGCATAACTCACAACAACAACTAATATTAATCAGCCATGTGGCTCTCTGTCTCTAAAGCATTTTATGAACAAATATTAGCCAATAATCAATTAAGAACAGCCTGTTCCTGATACCATTCCTTATATATCCTGTCTCTTAGCACAGAGAGCTTCAGTGGCAGAGGCTGCCACAGGCCAGGTTGCCAGGAGTCCAGGCTCCTTGGGGCTGTTGGGGCCTCCTGCCCCCAGGTGGCTTGCTGCCCAGAGCTGTTAGTCTCCTTCCCATGATGATTGTTAGAAAAATTGCCTGCGTTTTTCTCTCCTCTCTTTTCCTCCTGAGTAGCTGGGACTACAGGCACCCCCCCACAATGCCTGGCTATTTTTGTTATTGTTGTAGTTGTCATTGTTGCTTAGCAGGCCTGGGCTGGGCTCGAACCCACTAGCCTCGGTGTATGTGGTTGGCATCCTAACTGCTGAGCTATGGGCGCCGAACCTTTGTTATTCCTTTCATTTACTGTTGCAGGAGAGGCTTAATTAGGCCCGGGCAGTACTCTAGAGCTCCATGGCAAGGGCCCTGGCCAGTTGCTGTCCCAGCTGCTATTTCCAGGGAGGGACGGGATACATGAGAAAAGCCGAGTTCACAGGGACAGCACACAACCTGCAATGTGTCTGCTCGAGGACCCAGAACGTGGCCCCCTGCTGTGTTAACCAAGAGGTCAGAAGCCGTGGCTGGTGGAGCACAGTCCTGCCCCCTTAGGGTTTCACAGTGCCTGGCATGTGGCGGGTGCCCAGTGACATTTAGATTTATTCGAGTGCTTAAGAATATTTGGGTTTTCTTGGACACTGGAGAGTATTTGGATTTATTTTGCAATGACTCTGGAACAGGAAATAGGAATGAAGAACTGCTGAGTCACAGAGCTCTGTCAGCCCCTTCTCAGCTCTGCGTGTCTCAGAGGGGCAGGGGAGTTGACCTCTTGCCCCTGAAAGGCTTCCCGACCTGGTGGGCATCGCTGGTCACATGGCTTCCTGCCCAGAGCCACCTGGGAGTGGTGGGAAGCTGAGGCTACTTAATGCTGATTGCACACTGAGTATCACTGTGACAAAGCTGCGTCCCCACTCTGTCCCCATTGATCTCCCATCAGTCATTAGTAAGTGGCTGTGTTAGACATGGCTCTTGGGCATTTTTCCAATGCAAGGCCACTTAGCACTAAAATTGCAGTTGTGGGCTTTCCATAAGCCTTTATTCAACCCAGTGAAACACCTGCCTGGAATCCCAGCAGACTCTCCACATGGACACCGCCTTGGCCTCTCCCCCTGCAAGTCGCTGGGGACAATCGAGCCATTTAGAAAGAAATGTGTATACAGAAGGTAGGTCTCGTGGAATATACTAAATGAAGGGATCTGGGGTTTTGTTCAGACGACTGAAGAGCAAGAGTGCGTTTTATCCTTATTCTGCTTTCAATAATGCTCTAATTTGATAGAAACAATCATATTCTCTAGTTGTGATTTAAATTTCAGGGGAAACGTTAGCTGGAGAATTAAATATATGCAATCTTCAAACTGTAGAATTAGATGTTTTAGAAATTTGAAATGTATGAATTGGAGCTTTTCATCTAATCGCCATTATTTTCCCCCACGAGTGAAAGAGGAGGTCTGCTGAAAGGCCTCTGTCCAGTAGCAGAAATAGGCCAGGAGGACGCGCCCACCCGAGACATTCTGTGTGTCTATCTTGTTTGATCTGTGTCTCATAAATACATCAGTTACTGAGACATTGATCATTTCTTTGGAAGCAAATTCACATCTCATAAAGGAAACAGTCTAGCATAAAACCAAAGGTCAAAATCATTGTGACTGATTGTTTCAGAATAAAGTGCAAGTCCCCCAAAAAAGAAATGGAAGCTGACAGCAGGGACAAGGAGGCACAAGACGTCCTGGGCTCATCTGCTCGTCTTCAGGGCTGACGTGGACTTGCAGTCACTCTGACGCCCACTCTGGAGCCGCACTCGTCCCTGGTCACGGCAGGCCCCAGTCCTTTGTTTTCAGTGCTAAGTACTTTATTTTCTTTTTCTTTCTTTCTCAGTCTTCTTTCCTTCCTTCCTTTCTTTTCTTTCAAAACATCAATGGGGGTGCAAATGTTTTTGCTACATGAATATCTCATACAATACTTACGTTGGGTTTTTAGTGTGCCCTTAGTCAGAATAGTGTTCACCGTGTCTAATAGGCACCCCCTGCTTCACCTCCCCTTTTCCTGGTTTCCAATGTCCTCTATGTTTTTGTGGCCCTCTGTACTCATCATTTGGCCTCCAATCACTAGTGAGAACACGTGTGTTTGGTTCTGCATTTCCTAGATACTCCACTTAGGATAAGGGTCTCCAATTCCATCCAAGTTGCTGTAAAAGACATTATTTCACTCCCTTACATGGCTAAATAGTAGCCCATGGTTAAGTCTCTGTGTATCTGTGTGTGTGTGCGTGTGTGTGTATGCAGATATCACATTTTCTTTATCCTTTCATGGATTGATGGGCAGTTAGGTTGATTTCACAATTTTGCAATTATGAATTATGCTATGATAAGCATTTGGGTACAGATTTTTTTTTATAACGTGATTTCTTCTCCTTTGGATATATACCCAGCAGTGTCATTGCTGGGTCAAATGGTAAGTCTCCACTTATTTTTTGAGGAATCTCCATGCTGTTCTCCAGAGAGGTTGTACTAATTTGCAGTCCCCCCAGGAGAGTGTCGGTGTGCCTCTCTCTCTGCATCCATGCCAGCACCTACTGCCAGAGAAAGATATAAAGAGCATCCCAATCAGGACTGTATCTAGAAAACTCTAAAGACTTCATCAAAAGATTCCTAGAATTGGTAAATAAATTCAGCAAAGTCTCAGGTTACATAATCAATGTACACAAGCCATAGCATTTCTGCATACTAATACAAGTCAAGCTGAGTGTCCAATCAAGGCCTCAATACAATTCACAACAGCTGAAAAGAAAAGAAAATACCTGGAAATCCACTTAACCAAGGAGATGAAAAAACCTCTGCAAGGAGAGTACAAAACACTGATGAAAGAAATTGTAGATGACACAAGCAGAAAAATATCCCCTGCTCAACATTGTTAAAATGTCCATAGTGCCCGAAGTGATTTACAGATTCAACACAGCCCCCATCAAAATACCATCCTCATATTCCACTGATCTAGAAAAAATAATTGTAAGCTTCATTTGGAACCAAAAAGGAGCCCCAGTAGCCAAAGCAAGCTTGAGCAAAAAGAGCAAATAAAGAGATATTATATTGCCTGATTTCAAATTATACTACAAAGCTATAGTAACAAAAACAGCATGGTGCTGGTATAAAGATAGACACATAGACCAATGGAACAGATGAAGAACCTAGAAATAAAACCACTGCCCTATAACAGACTGATATTTGACAAAGCAAACAACAACTTACACTGAGGAAAAGAAGCCCCATTTAATAAAAAGTTCTGGGAAAACTGGATAGCAGCAAGATGAAGAATGAAACAGGACCCTCATCTCTCACCACACACAAAAATTAGTTCATGGTGGACAAAAGACTTAAATGGAAGCCTTGAAATCATACAAATTCTATAAGAAGACATTGGAAAACCCTTCCAGACATTGGCTTAGGCACAGAATTTATGATTAAGACCCTGAAGGCAAATATATATAGCATAATGAAAATGAATAAATGGAAGCTAATTAAATTAAAAAGCTTTATACGGCAAAGGAAATAATCGATAGTGTACATAGACAACCTACATAGTGGGAGAAAATACTTGCAAACTACATATCTGACAAAGTGCTGATACCTAGAATCTACAGAGAACTCAAATCAGCAAGAAACATACCAAACAACCTCATGAAAAACTGGGCCAAAGATGTGAACATAATTTTTTCAAAAGAAGATAGACAAATGGCCAACAAACATATGAACAAATGCTCGACATCATTTATCATCAGAGAAATGCCAATCGAAACTATAATGAGATACCATCTTACCATGTCAGAGTGGCCATTATTAAAAAGCCACATTCCATTTTGAATAATCCCCATGTGAAGGCAGTGGCCAGGCTGGATCTGTCATCCCCGGACCACTGAGAGGCTGACGTGTGAAGTCACGTGCAAACTCCCTTCTGCTCTGACTTACCAGGGCTTGAGGAGAGACAAGAGATTTGAGATCCAACGGGATCTTGCCTGGCGTTTCAAGAAGAAAAATTCTAAGTTCCCAAGATCACAGGATAAATCTTCATTTGCTTTTTCTTTTGTACATTTTTCTTGATAAAATAATGCTAAAATTTTCCCAAGCAAAGTGAAAGAATATAGAGAAAACATAAAAGCCTTCAAATATGAAACAATACAGAAAAGATTTGAACCCTCTGATTGTTTATAATTACATTCTATTTTGTTTCAATATCTTTCCATGGAAAACTCCACATGTATTCAGAAAAATGCTTCAGTTTAATTACGTGGTGCATAAGGCAGAAGTTCTACTTTCTAGTTTTCTTATGGGTATGCTGTTTACCTCGATCACAATAATCACACACGCGCATGCACACACCGTAAGCTTTGAAGTAGATTTGCGGATGTCATATACATAGGCACCTACACACTTACCTATAAACATTTGTGATACATATATACTCACAGATACACAATTATTCCATGTCAATTTGGAGTTGTGTGTAGCTTTACATGTTTATCTTAGCTCCTAATTTAGGTATTTTGAATATACAAGGAAAGATAGTCCGAATACTTTGTAATTTCGTGGTTACTCTTGCAGTTACTCTCAGTTACTTTTGTAGTTACCAAATTGAGACTAACTCCATAACTCTAAAATTTCAGGTAGTTAATAGGTTTATGAGACATTTAAAATGATAGTTGGTTACTAGATAAATGAGACCTTTGAAAATACAAGCATGAAAATGAATCAGATAGCACTGAAATGTTAGATACTCTAATCTTATTTGATTTGAAAAAGATATAGAATTACAAGGTTGGAAGGGAAGGGAAGCTCCATGGGGCTCCATAAGACACAAGCCACAGACCCAGAAGCAGTGTCCAGACAGCAGCAACACCTACCAGTCTGCATCCACCACAGAGTACGAGAGGAGAACCAGCTGGGGCTTCCTGCCTCACCAGGGCCAGGTGCACATATTAAAGGTAAGTGCCTAAAAGAATAGTGTCCTATTTTCAGTGAAAACCAATAGGACTCCCCAATTTTCTACTTTTTGAGAGACATGTAAAGTATAAAAGGCACAACTTAACTTTGGAATGCGGATGTTTTTGCTGTGCTAATGAGTATAAAGAGAACAGTGCTCTGTAACAGACATGTTTCATTCTTAGTATGGATACATTTTCACATCCACTTTAATACTAATCCAGTATACTACTTTAGGGACGTTAACATCATGTTTTCCTGGTGATCCCGTGGCAATAATATCTGTGAAACACTTATGGAGTTGCTGTCTTGGTACCATCAGAAAAGTGCTGAGGATAGCCCTAGAGAGAGGGTGGGGGTGGAAATGGGAAAGCTGAGATGTCAGCTATGGTGCAGTCACCAGTGATGATGATTCAAGCACATAGCCTTAGGGCTTTCAGTAGAGCAAGTGGGAAAAAAAGAGTCATTGGTGATGTGGAAGTAAAAGAACTAAGAATCTCAGATGTTAGAAGGACCACCCAACCGTGTGAATATTGAAGCCTCTCAGAATGGTGACAGAGGTAGGGATGTGGAAGACCACCCCCCAAACCTCAAATGAACAATATATATGGCCAATAAATATAAATGAGCAAGAAATAAGTATAAAAATAAATGGCCATTTTAGTAATCAATAAAAGGAAGGCACTAAAAATGGATAATATACACTACTGGTGACTGCTGTAGTTTGAATGTGGTCCCCCAGAATCATATATTGGAATTTAATCTCTAATGCAACAATGTTGGAAGATGGAGCCTCATGAGACCTGGTTAGGTCAGGAGGCTTCACCTTCACGAATGGATTAGCACTGATTCTAAAGGGGCTTGAGGGTGTGAGTTAAATTTGTCTCATGTGTGCTCTCCTGCCCTCTGCCCTCTGCCATGCATGACACAGCAAGAAAACCCTCACAAGATGCAGCCCTTTGATCTTGGACTTCCTAGCCTCCAGAGCCATGAGCCAAATAAATTGCTTTGTAAATGACCCAGTCTCAGGAATTCCATTACTGCTGCAGAAGATGGACTGAGACAGTCACAGCATCCCCAAAACTTCCAGTGGGTTTGCAAATTGATGTGCTCTTTGCTAGAACATAGTTTGGAAAAATATTAAAATATTGAATTTGGGGTATGATTTGGTAGCTATTCCACCTACATGAATAGTACTATCGAAAAATTCTCATGTAAGATTATATAACTAAATGAGTAAATGTTCACATGCTTTGTTAGGTGGAAGGGAAACAAGTTTGTTAGAAAAAAATGTTCATGAATACATAAGAAATACAATATCAGATAATATTTCTGGTAATAAGATTTTAATTTTTGTTTTCTTTATTTAACTTGTATTTTCTTAGAAGAACCATTTGACTTAGCTATTATTACGATTATCCTCCATTTATAGATGAGAAAAGATAGTCTAAGAAAAAATAAGCTATGTTCTAATAACTTCTGAACTCATACGATTTTGTTTTCACAAAGAGAAACAAGGTTTATATTCACATTTCACATATTATGTCAAATGGTAAGAATCAATTATCATTAAATACCCCTCCAAAAAGAGAAAAGATATGACAACTGAAGACCATCTGTACTTATATTAATTGACTTCATAATAAGAAGGCTAGGGACCTCTTATGAGGGAATATTGTATATAAATAAGGTAGTGTTTTTCAACCTTTTTTATCTCACAGCATGCTTGAACCTATAGTTAAACATCCACGGCACACTTAAATTATATTGATTAAAAGAAGAGTAAAAATAAAGAATATACTTACTGTGTGTAGGATAGAGGATAAGGTTAAAGTGCTAGGTGCTAGGGACAGAGGGATATGGGAAAAAACCAAGCACCACTGCTGGCGGCGGGTACTGAGAACAGCACTCACCTGACATAGCCACTGTCCCAGCCCTGACTCATATTTGGCAGGAATAAGATTAAGGCAAGAAAGACATGCAGTAAACAGCATGTGTTAGGAATTCAACCATACAGTTAAAGAAAAACCTTATTGTTTCTTAGCCTTCACTCTCTCTATGAAGCTGTGCTATATTTTCTCATGCCTGAGATGTCAATAAAAGTCAGTGAGGAACATTGGAGGGAGCCACACCTTTGTCCTCTCCTTACAGAGTGATTGCTGGCGTTGGCCTCCCCAGGCCCTCAGTTCAATGCAAATAGACAATGTAGGTGTTATTTAATGTGTGTTGAGTCACACCAACAACTGTGGTTTGAACTTTCTTTAAAAATAATTTAATTGATGATCTTCAAAAATTTTCCTGGCACACCTAAGATTCTCTCATGGCACACTAGTGTTGAAAATCACTGCTCTAGAGGAAAAAATCTGCTAATACCTGTCCTAGAGGACTATTCTAAAGCAGGGTTAGAAAATTTTAAGAAAAGAATTTTCATATCTTTTCTAAAGTAGATTATTACAAGAAGGGCCAGTCATCTAATCCACTCCAAATGAAATCACCGCAATACTTTTAATATATAATTATCTTAATTGTTTTATTTATCTACTTTAAAATTTTCAGGGGAAATATTACCTTTCGTGAAACTGTATAAAATTAAGCCTGGAATTCGAGACATACTCCCGTGATGGCTACTTAACTTTCTAGCCATAACTTTCACTGCTCCTTCTGCTAGTCCAACCAACCTCTTCTACACACGGTCACCTGAAGGCGACTTTCCCACCTTGCTTAGTTTGGTCCCTGCAGGATGTCCAGTGCACACCTACAAATTTATAGACATTCCTACTTCCACAATGTGGAGCCTCATACCCGTCTGGATTCAGCAAATCACTCTGAGTGAATGGAGTGTGGTATAAATGATGCTGTATAACTTCCTAAAGTTATATGTCCTAAGGAATAATTTCTGGCTGGTTACATCTCTCGTGTATCACTGACTCTGGGAAGCCAGCTGCCTTGTCGGGAGGACACTCAAGCAGCCCCGAGAAGGAGCTGGGACTTCCTGTCAACAGCCAGTGACTGGCATGGAAGCCAGTCCTTCATCCCATTCAAGACTTTTGGTGAATAACCGTGGCTGAAATCTTAACTGCACTTCATAAAAGACCCAGGGCTCCAAACTCCTGACCTCCAGAAGTTGTGAAAAATAATTTTAGACCACTAGGTTTGGGGTTGTTGATGGATCTACTGCACGCCCACCACCACCACCTGCACTCCTTCTACCACTGTCCACCCAGCTGCCTTTCTTTGAGTTGAACAACTTTGGAAAAGCTTCTTAAACTCTTTCCCTCAGATTTCTGAAATGAGGATAATAATCCTGTCTCTAGGAATGATGAAAGGATGCACGTACAAGTTCAAGGAAAATCGGTCCTTGGGGCAAGGAGAGGCTCAGTGCTGTGGGCTAGGACGGATGTCAGCGCTGTCACCTGCTGCTGGGTCCTTGTCCTCTGCAGACATGCTCCTGGCTTTCTTGTGGTGCTTCCCTTCAGCAAATTGTGTTTTGTTTATGGCATGCCAGTCTGTTCCTCGTACCTCATGTCTAAGAATGGAAGCGCTGTGTTGGGCACATAACACTAACACTTTAAGTAAACAAGTGGTTGTAATTTAGCAATTTCATATTGGTGAGACGATCTCAGAGGATAGGATGTCTTGACCGATGTGACACTGGTAGCCTCCCACCTCTCCTGTCCTGGCAAGTCCAGCTGTCCAGGGCTCCTAAATGCAGTTGATGCTAAGTGTGAATTATGGAAGTTTTCCCCTTCACTTAAAAATGCATGTGATAAGATATAAATTTCAGATCTGCTTTTGTTCTTCATTGTTCTTTTGAGTTTCTGAACAAAAGGATCGGCCTGTCTTCATTGTTTTTCAGAACTGCTTAGGAGTTGTCTAAGGAAATTGATTCTGCTGTGGTGCCTGGGTCTGTGTGCTCACCTGTATCTCATTAACATTCTGCTGTACAGACTTCACAACGCTAATCTTTTGAAGGCAAAATCAGCATTCAAATGGTAATTATTTAGAAATAAAATTGATCAATTTGTCCTAGGCTGTGTGAAGATGAACTGAGGTCAATTCCCTTTGTCTATTAAGATTTTAACGATATCTGGTTGGATTACTTTTCACAGTCAGGGCTGTTTTCCACTGGGGTTTAGAAAAAAATTATAAAACAACAGCAACAACAAAAGTTAAGACTAAGTGCTAATGTTAAGCCTTAGGAAAAACAAACTTAAAACAATTGCCATTTTCTAAGCAGCAAACTGCCAGGAGAGTAACCTGCTTATTGTTAGCTTGTAGCAAAGCCTTATTCCCATCCATGAAAGAGAAGCTCTGTTGGCTGAACTTGCAGGAGGTGACTCAGCAGGACACTGTAAGTCACACACACTAGTCACACCACAAGGGTTAGGAGGGCCTAAACCAGGTTTTTTAAAAATGAGAATCAGAGAGAGAGATTAATTATAATACCTTAGTAAATCTGTGCAAAGCTTGTGTATTAGAGACATTCAATCTGTCTATTCACCTGTAAGGAGTTTGTAAAAAAGCTTATTAATGAACACACGTAATCCAACAAGGAAAGGAGAAATTTTTAATGTTTTTTTCCTCAGATACCCTAGCCCAAGGCCTAAGTCTGTGGGGGCCCTAGATGCTGCCCAGGCTAAACTCTGGCTACCGAGGAAGGACATTCTGAACAACCCATGTGCGGACCTGTGGCTGATGCTGTGGGGCACCTTGATACAATATTTGTTTTATTGCAGAACTAAGCAGGGTATTCAGTGGAAGACTTCTTCACCCCCTGGTCCTCGCATGATATTTTCTTTTCTTTTTCTTTCTTCTTCTTCTTTTTTTTTTTTTAGAGACAGAATCTTACTTTGTCGCCCTTGGTAGAGTACCATGGCATCATAGCTCACAGTAACCTCTAGCTTTTGGGCTTAGGCAATTCTCTTGCCTCAGCCTCCCAAGTAGCTGGGACTACAGGTGCCCACCACAACGCCCAGCTATTTTTTTGTTGCAGTTTGGCCTGGGCAGGATTTGAACCCACCACCCTCAGTATATGGGGCCACTGCCTTACCACTGAGCCACAGGTGCCACCCCATGATTTTTCAAGGTATATTGAATTGGGTTACAGTCATGGCACAACAGTGAGGGAAAAGTAGATGGTGGTCAGATTTTCAGGTATGGTGGTGTCAGTGCCTTGAAGCTGAGGACCATGAGTGTCACCACGTCTGGACAAGGTGGGAGGCATTTTCAGCACAGCAGAAGTGAGGGCTGCTGGATTTGAGAGCTGGCACACAGCGATGGGCTGAGTTGAGTGAGACTTTCTCTGCTTGGTGAAGGGAGTGCATCTAAAAGGGCAAAGGTTACAACACAGTGAGCAGTTGGATTGAAAATGAGAAGATACAGCTCACTGGAGTTAGACTCGTAGGACTGGACAGCACTCTGGAGACAATGAGAGGAGATTGTCTATCAGAAGTTTAGTTATTGGGATACTATCAGAAGTTTAGTTACTCCAAATTATGGGGACGACATTACGGAGGGAAGATTACTAGCAACTCAACCTGTTGTAACCCAGCCCTCTTTCCCCTGCCCACTCCTGTTCCCCAGTCCTCACCTGTTCCCCCCACCCTCTCCAGCCCATTTCCCTCCTCCTCCCTTCTCCCCCCAGAGTCAACTCCAGGAACAAGGCAAGTCCCTCCTCCCCCCAGGGTGGCTGAGAACACGTTCCCAGGCCACCTTCTTCCTCCTAGAGTTGCCAAGAACAAGCTTCAGGTACAAGGAAAAAAGTCCCAAGTTTCACAAAACCCCCAAGTTCTCAGTAGACGAACAATGGTGGAAAACTCACTGAGACTTGATTAATTACTGTTGTATAACCATAACCA
>CAUYQV010082863.1:0-14391 GCA_963574575.1 Galagoides demidoff | reverse complement strand
ATACACCAGAGCTGGCAGGTTCAAATCCAGCCCAGGCCTGCCAAACAGCAATGACAACTACAACCAAAAAAAGAAAAAATAGCCGGGCATTGTGGCGGGCACCTGTAGTCCCAGCTAGTTGGGAGGCTGAGGCAAGAGAATCTCTTAAGCCCAAGAGTTTGAGTTTGCTGTGAGCTATGACACCATGGTACTCTACCCGGGGCAACAGCTTGAGACTCTGTCTCAAAAAAATAGACTTTACAGCTCAGCGCCTGTGGCTCAAGTGGCTAAGGCGCCAGCCACATACACCTAAGGTGGCGGGTTTGAATCCAGACCGGGCCACCAAAACAACAATGATGGCTGCAACCAAAAAATAGCCAGGCATTGTGGCGGGCACCTGTGGTCCCAGCTACTTAGGAGGCAGAGGCAGGAGACTCACTTCAGCCCAGGAGTTGGAAGTTGCTGTGAGCTGTGATGCCACTGCACTCTACCCAGGGGACAGCTTGAGGCTCTGTCTCAAAAAAAAAAAAAAAAAAAGAGGAAAATTCCCAATCCCATTGAATTTTCATTCCATTATATTAGGCAGAATATGAAATCGATTATACCTAATAATGATAGCTTAGACAAAAATACACTAGCCAGTGGACAAAATCAGAAGAGAACATGTAAAAATTAAAATAGTAGCTGGGTATGTTAAGGAAGTTATAGATTATTTCTCTATTCAATAGAAAATGTATGTGCTCATAATCAAACAACATAAAAAGTTGAATAATTCATTAGTCATCTCTGAAGACTGCTAATGTACCAACTCCTTATTCTGAAAGTTGACAAAAATAAGAATAATCATATAATTTATTACACAAAGTGGGGTGCTTTTGACAGTAAAATTCAATTCAAAATTCATACATTAGATTTGGTTGACATATCTCTTAATTTGATTTTTGTCTATAACTTTATAAACTATAATTTGTTGAATTTATAACTTCAGCCAACATTATCTCTCACTTGGACTACAACAGCCTTTACTCTTTGACTCCTAAAATTCATTTACCACTCAGCAATAAGAGTCATCACTGTAAAATGTACACTTCAGGAGAATTAACTGAAGGATAATGGTGGCAACTTGAATTCGTATGTCTCTATATATCAGTGATTTTCAACTGGTGTGCTATGAGAGGATCTTAGGTATGCAGCAAAAATTTTTAAATATCATTAATTAAATTATTTTCAAAAGAAGTTCCTAGCAGAGTAAATATATTCTTTTACTTACTCTTTTTTTTTTTTTGAACAGCATAATTGAAGTGTGCTGCAGAAATTTAACTATAGGTTCCAGTGTGTTGTGAAATAAAAAAGGTTGAAAAACACTGCTATACATCTCCAAAAAATACCCTATAAACCTAACAAGGAGTGGAAATAAAACAAAATGTGATGCATACTTCCAACACCACTATGAACCAATCGAATTTCAAGTTACCTAAAAGTAAAGAAATAAAACTTAAATTCCAATGTAGCTCTTCCCACCAATGCAAGTCTTTGGATATAGAGACCAGTGACACAGAAGGCCTAAAACACTCTGTAGAAAGCAAAAACTGATGAGGACTTAAAGCATAAATAAAATTACCCACAGAAAGAGGAATCCCAGCATAAGAGGTAAAATGCCAACCACAGGCTGGGTGTGATGGCTCACACCTGTGCTCCTAACACTCTGGAAGGCCAAGGCAGAAGGATGGCTTGAGCTCCAGAGTTCAAGTCCAGCCTGAGCAAAGTGAGACGCTGTCTCTATCAAAAATAGAAAAATTAGCCAGGCATGGTGGCACACACCTGTAGTCTCAGCTACCACTGAGGCTGAGGCAGGAAGGTCAGTTGAGCCAGGAGTCTGAGGTTGTTATGAGATAGGCTAAGGCCATGGCATTGTGACCCAGGCAACAGAGCCAGATTCTGTCTCAAAACAATAACAACAATGACAAAAACCTCCATAGGTCCAAGATTCAGTAGTTCATGGCACCTGATAGAGGGAAAGTTCTTAAAAGTGAGAAGGATTAGAAGAGGTAGAAGAGAAAACATTACTTCTGTGAGAGAAAAACATTAATGAAGAAGGGATACAGCCCCTTGGAGGGGGCAGTGGAGGGAATAAGGTAGCAAATGTCAACCCTGAGGATCTTGCAGAAACGGAAGGGAAGGAAGGCTGGTCAACCCTTCCCCCACCCACTACCATCATCGGCATCACCATCTACTGGGGAGAAAAAAGAACACACATCACTAAAAGGAGAGAGTAGGGTGCCACGAACCAGAGATTCTGCCCCAAGAAATGCCCTGGAACAGGAAGAAAAAAAGAGAAAAGGAACAAATCCCAGGTGAAACTATTGTAAGGGAAAAAATAGAACACAGGAAACTCAAATGTTTCAACTGCTGAAAATTTTCCTAAAAATGCCAACCACAAAATCCAGCATACTCGAGGTAGGCATGGTGGTATGTGCCCGGAGAACCAGCTACTCACTCGAGCCTAGGAGTTTACATCTAGCCTGGGCAACATAGTGAGACCTCCTGCTCCATCTCTAAAAAAATCAAGGCAATATACTCAAACTGATTTAAATGACATTAAATAAACATTTAGAGATATGGAAAAGTCTAGAATCAGAAATTTTAAAACAAATAAGAGAAATAGACCCAGGGAGATTCATGCAAAGGAAAAAATGTAATCAGTGTACACCAGGCTAAAAAAAAAAAAAGACAAAGACAAAATTATTTCAGAAAGAAAGAGTAAAAAAATTACAAAGTTCTCAAGGGAAATAAGATGAAGAAGCAAAAAAGCATCAAAGAGTGGAAAGTGGTTGAAATGATTGAAATGTGCAAAGAAGGTCCAACACAGAGATAAGTAGAATCCCCGACAAAGAAAAAAAGGAAAAGAAAATAAAACTGAAACTACATGTTTAAGAGGCCCATGATTTACCCAAAAATATTGGCCTAAAATGATCAACTCTAAGATATATGCTAATAAAACTTCTAGACTGTAAAGGCTAAGAATAGTCCTCAGAGCTTCCAGCCCCCCTCCCCTCGAAAAAATCGAATTACTAATAAGCATGAGAAAATCAAACTGGCCTTAGGCTTCACAGAGTAACACATAAACCACAAGGGCAGTATTTTCAAGAAGCTCAAGGAAATAAATTATGAGGCAAGAAGTTCATAGCATGAAGTCCTTCAAGCATCAAGTCTATATAAAAACGGTTTTGAACATGCAAGAGTTCAGAGAATACGGTACTCAAAAGTCCTGTTGGAAGTGTATGTACTAAGGCAGGAGTTGGCACAATATACTCCATGGGCCAAATCTGACCTCTGATCTGTTTTGTATGGCCCACAAGCTAAGAATGTTTTGCATTTTTAAAATGTAAAAGGAGGAGAGCCTCAGGAGAAGGAACAGAAGGAGAAACAGCTGCGGTTGCAGCAAACAGTGTACATGGCCCACAAAGCCAAAAACTCTCTGTGGCTCTGTGTAGAAAAAATTCACTAACCCTTGGCTGAGGCAGGGGTGCCCAACCTGTTGCCCGTGGTTGTGTGCTGATTTTGTGAGGACTTTTTTGCTTATCTGTAATGTCAGATATCACACTGATATCACTGTCAAAAAGTACCCACAGAACTTTTTCGTTAATCAGCTTTCATTGGTATTTGTGTATTTAATGTGCGGTCCAAGACAACTCTTATTCTTCCAATATGTGGCAGAGAAAAAAAACGTTGGACTCCCCTGGCCTAGGGGATAAGTTTCACCCAAGCAAGAGATGACTGGAGAAACATCAGTCAACAGGCCTAGTAAGCATTTAATAGTATATCTAATATTAGAACCAAGAATAAAATAAAGTCAAGGACAGTGTTGGAAAAATAGTATAAGAACATTATGTGTTCTGACAGAACAGAAAGAATGCAACCAGAAAAAAAAGTTGAAGGAGAAAGGAGATAAGTGGGTGTAGTAGAATAAGATTGTTTATTAGGTGTTATAAACATAATAGTTGGGAGTCGATGGATATCATTTAACACTTACAGACCAGGTGGCTCACACCTGTCATCCTAGCACTCTGGGAGGCCAAAGTGGGTAGATTGCTTGAGCTCAGAATTTCAAGACCAGACTAAGCAAGAGTGAGACCCTGTCTCTACTAAAAAAATAGAAAACTAACTGCCTGTTTTGGCAGGTGCCTATAGTCCCAGCTACTCAGAAGCTGAGGCAAGAGGATCACTTAAGCCCAGGAGTTGGAGGTTGCTAGGAGCTATGATACCACAGTACTCTACCCAGGCTGACAGAGTGAGACTCTGTCTCATAAATAAATAAATAAATAAATAAATAAATAAATAAATAAATAAATAAAACACCTTAGACCACCTAGTCAAAAATTAAGCAAAAAAGGGGAGGCCAGGTGCAGTAGCTCATGCCTGTAATCTCAGCACTCAGGGAGGCCGGGGTGTGTGGATGGCTTGAGCTCATGAATTCGAGACCAGCCGGAGCAAGAATGAGACCCCTAAAAAACAGCCAGTTGTTGTGGGCACCTATAATCCCAGCTACTCAGGAGGCTGAGGCAAGAGATGCCTGAGCCCAAAAGTTTGAGGTTACTGTGAGCTATGATGCCACAGCACTCTCCTGGGGACAAGAAAAGAAAAAAATGTATATATAGTCCCTTAACATGTTTTATACCTTAACCTAAAGCTGGCATCTCACTTAATGGAGAAACACGTCCACTGAGGTCAAGAACAAAGCAAAGATGCCCACTTTCTCCACTGCTATTTAACACTGTACTGGAGATACTAGTCACTCCAATTAGACCAAAAAAAAAAAAAAAAGTGTAAGAATTAGAAAAAAGAAAAGGATGTAAAACTACATTTATTGCAGATGACATGCCTGGAAACTATTAAGGAATCGTTGATAAACTCAAACAATGGAAGAATTCAATAAGACAGCAGGAAATAAAATTAGTATCCAAAATCAATAGCTTTCATATATACAAATTCCCAATATAATGGAAGAGAAAATCTCATTTAGAATGGCAACCAAAAAAAAAAAAAAAAAACCTAAGCTGGGTGCCATGGTACATACCTGTAGTCCCAGTTACTTGGGAGGCTGAGGCAGGAGGATCACTTGACTCCAGGAGTTGAAGGCCAGCCTAAGCAATAAAAAAAGACCCCCTATCTTCAAACAAACAAATAGATAAACCTAATTAAGAAAAAAAAATTTTTTAAGAAACCTAAATTTAAAAAAAAACAACTAAAAACACTTCTGAAAAACACAAAAGTAGAATTACACAATTGAAAGACATCCTTGTTCCCAGTTTGAATGTCTGTATGTCATTAAGATGTCAGTTCTCCTTAAATAAGTTGTAAATTTAATGGGATCTCTATTAAAAATACCAATAAGCTCTTTCTTTTTTGGAATCAGACAAGTCGATAATAAAATTCATGTGGAAAATTAAACATGCAAGACTATACAAGAAAACACTGAAAAAGAAAAGGTTATGCAGAAGGAATAGCCTCTATAATTAAAATAAATAGCTTAATTAAATAAGCTCAATTATATATAGGAATCTAGTATATAGTAAGAGTGGCATATTAAATTACTGTGATGAATAGTAAAATTTATGCCAAGTTTTTTTTTTTTTATTTCAGGTTAATTTGAGGGTGCATAGAATTAGGTTACAATGATTGCATTTGTTAGGTATAGTCCCTGTTGTAGTTGTGTCCTGACCCCAGGAGATGTGCCATATGCCCCTACATTGTGCCCGTTAATTGGGAGCACACCAATCCCCTTCTGTGCTTCCCTCTCCCCCTTCCTCTTTTCTCCTCCCCCATCTTGAATTAAATTGAGTTTTTCCCTTGTGTGGGTATGTATTAGATCATCTACTGGCTTCATATTAGCCTCGAGTACATTAGATACTTGCTTTTCCATTCTTGTGATACTTCACTAAAAAGAATGTGTTCCAACTCCACCCAGGTAAATACAGAAGATGTAAGGTCTCCATCCTTTTTGGTGGTTCGATAGTTATGCCAATAATTTTTAAATTTTTCTTTAGAATGGCATTAGTAGCAATTAAAAAAAAAAAAACACCAAGCTGAGGGAGAGGGGAGGAAGAAGGAAAAAGTAACTAAGAATAATGGAGAAACCACAGACAGTCCTGACCAGGTGATCAAAATTAGTATTACCAATTAGAAGCTAGACGATGTGATGAAGCAATCTTGGTCACATCTCCCACTGTGAGAAGTTCCCAACATTGTTTATGTAGCATTCCAACAAGAATCAAGAACCCCCATTCTGGAAAAGAACCACCTGAAATCTAATCATGAGGAAAGACTAGCAACCCCGAGGAATATTTTCTAAAATAACTGACCTATTTTCTCCAAAATTGTCAATGTCATGAAAGACAAAGAAAAGCTGAGGAACTGTCTATAAAGTGCCTTCAAAAGAGATTTAAAAATACAGTAATGTCACAGGGTTATAAAATCAATGTCCACAAATCAGTAGCCTTTGTATACACCAATAACAAGCAAGCCAAGAAATAAATCAAAGACACAGTACCCTTCACAGTAGCTTCAAAGAAAATGAAATACCTGGGAATAAATCTAACAAAGGAGGTGAAGGATCTCTAGAGAGAGAATTATGAAACCCTGAGGAAGGAAATAGCAGAAGACACTACCAAATGGAAGAACATACCATGCTCTTGGCTGGGAAGAATCAACACTGTTTTTTGGGGGGTTTTTTTGTTTTGTTTTTTTTGACACAGCCTCAAGTTGTCCTCCTGGGCAGAGTACCATGGTGTCACAGCTCACAGCAACCTCCAACTCCTGGGCTCAAGCAAGTCTCTTGCCTCAGCCTCCCAAGTAGCTGGGACCACAGGTGCTGCCACAATGCCTGGCCATTTTTTGGTTGCAGCCATCATTGTTGTTTGGTGGGTGCAGGCTGGATTCGAGCCCACCACCTTAGGTGTATGTGGCTGGTGCCTTAGCCACTTGAGCCACAGGTGCTGAGCCAAGAATCAACATTGTTAAAATGTCTATACTACCCAAAGCAATCTACAGATTTAATGTAATCCCCATTAAAATACCAATATCATATTTTGAAGAACTCAAAAAAACAGTTCTTTGTTTTCTATGCAACCAGAAAAAAACCAAAGCAATTCTTAAAAATAAAAACAAACCTTGAAGCATCACTCTACCAGACTTTAGGTTATATTACAAGTCCACACTGATCAAAACAGCATAGTACTGGCACAAAAGCAGAGACTTAGATTTATGGAACAGAATAGAAAACCTGTTCTATAGCCTCATATTGCCATCTGATCTTTGATAAACCAAACAAATGCATACACTGTGGAAAAGAATCCCTATTCAACAAGTGGTGCTGGGAAAACTGGGTAACCACATGCAGAAGACTGAAACTGGACCCGCGTCTGTCACACTCAAAAATTGACTCATGATGGATAAAAGATTTAAATCTAAGACATGAAATAATAAAAATCCTAGAAGAAAGTATGGGAGAAACTCCTGATGCTATCAGCCTAAGGAAAGAATGTATGAAGAAGGCTCCACTGGCAATTGCAACAACAAAAATAAGTAAATGGGACTTAATTAAGCTTAAAATTTTTCTGTACAGGTAAGGACACAACAATTAAAGCAAATAGACAACCTTCAGAATGGGAAACGATATTTGCATGTTACAAATCTGACAAAGGGTTGATATTAAGAATCCCCAGAGAACTCAAATTGATCAACAAAAAAAGAGCAAACAATACCATTTATCACTGGATAAGAGATATGAACAGAACCTTCTCCAAGGAAGACAGACAAATGGTCACAAGACACATGAAAATATGCTCATCGTCCCTAATTATCAGAGAAACAAAAACCAAAACCACCTTGAGATATTACCTAACCCCCCTGAGACTAGCCCCACATCACAAAGTCCCAAAGCTGCAGATGGAGGCAAGGGTATAGAGAAAAGGGAATCCTGCACTATTGGTGGGATTACAAACTAATTCAGCCTCTTTGGAAAGAAGTACAGAGAATCCTCAAAGAACTAAAGGTAGACCTATCTGATACCACAATCCCATTAGTAGGAATCTACCCAGAAGAAAAAAATCATTCTACCATAAAGACGTATGCACTAGAATGTTTACCACAGCTCAATTCACAATCCCCAAGATGTGGAATCAGCCCAAGTGCCCATCAACTCATGAATAGATTAATAAACTGTGGCATGTATACCATGGAATACAGTTCAGCCATAAAGAAAGATGGAGCCTTTACATCTTTTGTAGTAAACTGGATGGCTTTGGAGAACATTATCCTAGGTAATGTATCTATTCTTGTCATAGTGTGCAATGTATTCAAAACTAATATACATCCAGTAGACTAACAAATCCATATCCACATAAGAGAAAAGCACAATTAAACTCAAGGGGAGGTGGGGAGAGGAGAAGAGGGAGGGAGATTGGTGTGCTCCCACCTAACAGCCACGATGTAAGGGTGTCCAGCACACCTCCTGGGCCAGGGGCACAACTACAACTTGGACTTTACCTAACAAACTCAAACAATGTAACCTAATCTTTGTACCCTCATATTTATCTGAATTTTTTTTTGAGACAGAATCTCACTATGTCCCCCTCAGTAGAGTGCTGTGCTGTCACAGCTCACAGCAACCTCCAACTCCTGGGCTTAAGCTATTCTCTTGCCTCAGCCTCCCAAGTAGCTGGGACTACAGGCACCCACCATTTTTTTTGTTGCAGTTGTCATTGTTGTTTAGCTAGCCCGGGTCAAGTTCGAACCCCCCACCCTCTGTGTATGTGGCTGGCACCGTAACCACTATGCTACGGGCTCTGAGGCTGAACTTTTTTTTTTTAAAGGAGACCTACAATGACTTGGCAACTAAATACATTATATAATCCTAGACTAGATCCTGTCCCCAGGAGGAGGCGTGGAAATATGCTGTATGTGTATAAAGGACATTATAGAACAATTGACAAAACCAGACTATGGACTGATAAGAAATCCTGTATCAAAGCTTCCATGTAAAGTTTCTGAACTTGATAACTGTAATGGGGTTCTCTAAGAGAATATCCTTATTCACACTGACACACAGCCTTTGTCTTGTTCAAACATCAACGCACATGTACTCCCTCAGAGTATCCTTTTCTGAGCAAACATAAAGCACCTGGCCCCCAACCCACTCACGTTCTATCTTCTTCTATTCTATTTTTATTTTACTTATCACTGCCAGATGCCTCGTGCTCATTTGTTTATTGTCTGTTCTGCTAAAATGTAAGCTCCATGCAATCTTATCTATCTTATTGTTTGCTGTATTTCCAAAGCCTGGGATTGTGAAAAACAGCAGGCAGCCTATAAAATGTTTGCAGAATGAATGGATGTTGCAATAAATATCCTTATATATGTCTTGGTGCATTTGTGTGCATTTTTAATATAAATTCCTAGAAGTGAAATTTCTGGCCCAAGGTACAAATTAGTACATTAAGTTGTCAAATATCCCTTCAAAAAGACGGCACCGATGTCTAATACAATTCCCTTTAAATTTTTCAATATGGTTACAAGGGCATTTGACTAATAGTATTTCATTATGTTACACATTTGTTTCATAAAGTTTTCTGTACCTGTATTATACAAGGTGGCCATAAATTTTAAATTGCCCAAGAACTTTATGGCCACCCTGTATATTACAATACAAACCATCTTAAACGACAGTATTTCAACATCATAGCAATAGAGAATACATTTGGAGAAATTCAGCAACTAAAGCAAAAGCCAGAGTGACGATTAGATACAGCAGATATATAATGGGTTTTTTTTATATAAGCAAGTGTCTTCTGCAGTTTTCTTGATGGTGCCGAGGCCTGGGTGGTAGATAAATAGGAAATACATATAGTGTCTTAGAATCACTTATCTTTAATTCAAAACTAGCAAGCTATGCTAACCAATTGCACCAAGGGAGCTCTAACATACACTTTGTAACAAAAGCTTTAAAGGAAACTCCTTCTTTAAAAAAAAGTTAATTGTTTTAATGTATCTTTCTTATGGGTCTTATGACTTTGTAATAATTTCTGCTGAAATAAAAGAAACAAGAGCACATTTGTAGGCAAATTAAAGATGGTTAATTTTTAGGGGCTAAAGCGCTATAACTTGGTTACAATGACTTCAATAATGTTAACAATTCAACTATGTTATAATATAAATTTTAAGAATCCCCAAATCAGTGAGGCTGGAACTCAGAAGAAGATATACTGACTTCAAGTGAAGGACAAAATGAGAATCTCAATACTTTGTGGTCTAATTACTCTTCACTAGAGATGGAACAGCTATCTTCTCCCACAGCTGAGCTACCCTGGCCCTTCTTTCTGTTTTGTTTGTTTTACGCTCTGCATTTGATTAATTTCACGGCCACTACTAATATATTTGCAAAAAATTACAGTGGACATTTGAACTCAGTAAGTTTTCTTTAATTTATGTAGTTTTTACGAAATCTTGAAAAAGAAAGCAGTAATTATGCTAGCACCCCTGTGAATGCTCAGTGAAATAAAAAATAAAAGGTTTGCTAGAATGAGACCCGTGAGAAAAGCAATTTCAACCATCTGATACCAAGACACAGGCCACAGGTCTCGGCCCTAAATGTCAGTAAGGGCTGAGTCACAGGACCTCCAAGTTCCACTTCAGGGTCCCAGATCAGCAATTCGAAGATCATCTATCAGTGCTATTGCACAGCTTGCTGCCAGTCCCAAGATTCAGATAAATTAGTTAAAGTCCTTCAAACAAGCTTTTGAGTAAACACATCTGAATGGGTTGCTACCACAGATGCTAACAATTGCTGAACGTGCAAAACAACCCAAGTCCACCAAACAAACGTTTTCATTCAAGTTTTCATATGTATACAGATGCACAAACATGTCATAAATAAGGGTTTATGACAACTATGCCTTCCTTGCTACAGGTTTATTATGTGTTCATTTCTATGAGTACATTAAAAGCTATAGCTATCTCCTATTTATTTTATTTATTTTTGGAGACAGAGTCTTATTCCGTCACCCTGGGTAGAGTGTCATGGTGTCATACCTCACAGCAACCTTACACTCTTGGGCTCAAGTGATCCTCTTGCCTCAGTCTCCCAAGTAATTGGGACTATACGTACCCACCACAATGCCCCGCTAGCTTTTTTCTACTTTTAGAAAAAAGTAGAAAACTTTCTTGCTCAGGCTGGTCTTGAACTTCTGAGCTAAAGGGATCCACCCACCTTGGCCTCCCAGAGTGCTAGGATTATAAGGTGTGAGCCACCTCACCCAGCCCATACTTCCACAAAAACTTGCTAGGCAAGAATTATTTTCCCTGGGTGGTGCCTGTGGCTCAGTAGGTAGGGTGCCAGCCCCATGTACTGAGGGTGGTGGGTTAGAACCCAGCCTCAGCCAAACTGTAACAAAAAAATAGCCAAGTGTTCTACAGTAGTCTATAGTCCCAGATACTCAGGAAGCTGAGGCAAGAGGAGATGGAGGTTGCTGTGAGCTGTGATGCCACAGCACTCTACTGAGGGCAATAAAGTGAGACTCTGTCTCAAAAAAAAAAAATTATTTTCCCCCATTCCTAAGAGAAAATATGACTTGTTCAAGGTCACACAGTTAGTAAGTAGTGGTCTCAACTCTTTACTTACCAGTCTAGATTAGCTGTCCCCATTGAAGCAGAGCTGGACAAACAAGAAGATGCAGTCTGGTCAGCAGACAGTGGCAGGAGAGTGCTGCAGGCCTTCCCTTCCAGCCAGACACGGCCTGGAAAGGCAACAGTCAGAGCCGTAATGGGGAGGGGTGCTTCCACCGTGATGCTCTCTCCTATAAACCAGCCGTGGCTCCAGCCTTGGTCAGTTTGAACTATGGCTGTGAGTCTCATAGGTATCAAAAACCTATGAAGATACACGCAGTGCAGCCTGAGCCAGAGCGAGACTATGTCGAAAAATAGCCGGGCATTGTGGCGGCACCTGTAGTCACAGCTACTTGGGAGGTGGAGGCAAGAGAATCGCTTAAGCCCAGGAGTTTGAAGTTGCTGTGAGCTGTGACACCAGGGTGGCATAGACAGACTCTGTCTCCAAAAAAAAAAAAAAAATCTGTTCGCAACAATTTTTTTGTACAACACATTGCAATTAACTATAGTTACCATGTTGGGCAATAGACCTCATTTCTCTGCGAAACAGGGTGTTTGTGGTATCTATGGAGTAAGCTATTCTGGAAAACTTAAAGCCCATATCTCTTTAAATATCACCTAACACCATCTCTTAATTCTTACTTTGTGGGACTCCAAATAAATATACATTAGATTTCCTCATAGATCTACTTTCTTATATTTTCCAATTCATTTTTCCCTTTCCTATGGGGTGATTATTACATCTGCTAGTAAATGCAGTCATTCAGTTTTTAATTTTTAACAATTGTATTTTACACTTGCAGGAATTTTCTTTTATTTTCAAGTCTACCTCTGTATTCCTGGTGGTCTTTGGTTGTTTACTCATCTTTATAATTTTTCCATTATTTCTTTACACATGTATCATGCCTTCCCTATATTCTGTATATGGTGATTCCAAACACTGCAGTCTAGGGGGGCCTAGATCTGTTGTTTATTTTTTCTGCTGATCTCGCTCATAATGGCTTGCCTTCCAATGTGCATAGGGAGTGACCTTTTATTGTGAAATGATTGCTTAATCCACAAACCAAATTGTTGAAGATTTCCTCCAGAGGCAACTTGTTTTTCTGTCTGCTTTTGCCAGCAACAACGGGCAGTGCCACCCTGGAATGACATGAGCTCTTCTTTAGTCTCAGATCTCACACTGGGTATTTTGGGATCAGTTTCCTCACCCTGCCACCAGGCCGACACTCAGCATCTCGGTAGCAACATAACTATTGGTATCTCCTCTAAGGAAACCCCATCTCATGCTTTCCTTACCCATTGCCTAGTTGTTATATTTGTGAGAGGGGATCCTTGGAGACCTCTGCTACCTCTTATGAGACCAGACATGCCTCAAAGAGTGTCCTAGAGAGAAAGCCACACTGACAGAGGGGGAAATCTGTGAAGGTGAGTTCTGGGTTGCCTTGGCTGAGCTGGACTGTTTCCCCAAACCCCCTCCTTTCTAGAGTTTGTGAGTTTGATTGGCCAAGTGGGACTTGGGTAGAAGACAGAATTTAAAAACAAAAGTGTTCTTTCACAGACACAACTTTCTGGAAATGTGTCATCAGAGGCAGTTACAGAAATACACAAGGTGGCCAGCAGGCCCCGGTTTATCCTTGCTCTGCTGTGTTCCAGAAGAGTCCCTCTATCCAGCTCTTCTTTCCAACCTTGTCCACCAACAACAGCTCCACACCTGCAACCAGACATACTGATAGTAGCCAAGCCCCTCCCACGGGCCTTCCCACGAGGTCCCCAGACGCTGAGTGTGGAACTCAGATCCTGGCTGGAGAGGTCTCCCATCATCTGACTCCCCTCCTTGACCTTTACTCCCAAGCTCCTTTTCAACTCTGTAAGATCTAAATCCTATAAAAATCCCTTATCCCATAACACTCCCAGTGTCTCTCTTCTCTTCAGCCTAAACTCTGACTAATACACTCCCCAGGCTTTGTACTTAATGAGATTGATCTTTTTTTTTTTTTTAAGCCCAGAATGGTCTATATCAAGTTTTCATTTCATTCAACTAAATTTTACTGTGTCCCCGCTACGTACTAGACACTGTTGCAGTCTCTGAACATGTAAAAATGAATTGCTTTCAAGGATAGACAAATACATATATTAATAAATCATAACATGAGGAGATAAATTAGATGACAGGACCCTGCACAGATCCAGAAGAAGAGCATCTATCAAGCTGGATTTGCCACAGAAGACTTTCAAATGAAGTCAGCCTTGAACTGAGTCTTAGAACAAGTCACTCAAACTTGAGGCATGTGGGGCCTCGTCTTCAAAGAGGTCAGTGCATGAGCTGTGTCCTGATAGTTCTTTCCCCAATTTCCTCCACCCTAACTCAAAATGTCCTGTACTCTTGCAGTCTGTGCTATATTTAGTTTGCCAAGTAGTGATTTAGTTTTCCCCAAACAGTACCATTTGTCATATTAAATTAAAGTTATTAATTTAGAATTAACTGGCTTCATGGTATTTTTGTGTTTAATTTGTAAATATGTTTTGGTTTTATAAGACCGACTAAAAGAAGAAATTATTCCGAAACATTATTATGGAATTAATTCAAGTTGGCTCGGCGCCTGTGGCTCAATTGGCTAAGGCGCCAGCCACATACACCTAAGGTGGAGGGTTCGAATCCCCAGCCCGGGCCCACCAAACAACAATGATGGCTGCAACCAAAAAATGGCCGGGCGTTGTGGCGGGCGCCTGTGGTCCCAGCTACTTGGGAGG
>CAUYQV010082861.1:0-18964 GCA_963574575.1 Galagoides demidoff | reverse complement strand
GAGCCTCAAGCTATCCCCCTGGGTAGAGTGCCATGGCATCACAGCTCATAGCAACCTCCAACTCCTGGGCTCAAGCGAGTCTCCTGCCTCCGCCTCCCAAGTAGCTGGGACCACAGGTGCCCGCCACAACGCCCAGCCATTTCTTGGTTGCAGCCATCATTGTTGTTTGGCGGGCCCAGGCTGGGGATTTGAACCCGCCACCTTAGGTGTACGTGGCTGGCGCCTTAGCCGATTGAGCCACAGGCCCTGAGCCCCCACTTTAATCTTTTATTTTTAAATCTTAACTTTTAGAATAAAATGTTTAAGTAGCTCAAATAGTATGAACTATTTTAAATTATGGAAATTTTAAGCACACTCTGATGTATAGACCAAATGTATAAATGATTTGAGTTTAACAAGTGTTAATTGTCTCATTTGTGTAATGTTGCCCACGTGCACACACATACCACAGAGGTAAGTCCCATCCAGCCCCCTCTTTTCTCTCTCATTATATAATACTGCTATTTTGACATCATTATCCTTCCTTTTCGTGTTTTTAAATAATATCTGCTCTTTACATTGGGACCATGTGAATAATATTTATAAAGTGGCCCATTACAATTGCATTTCCTTTATTATGTAATTTTTGGCTACTGGAGATAAAAAATTTTTTTAGAATTATTCCGCCCACTAGAATATAAATTCCATAGGAGCAAGGAATTTTATCTGTGTTGTTTATAGAAATATTTTTAGCATTTACATTTCTTATGATGGGATTTATAACACTCCACCTCAAAATATAGCTTGGCATATTTAATTTTTTTTTTTTTTTTGGAGCTTTTGGCTGGGGCTGGGTTTGAACCCACTACCTCTGGCATATGGAGCTGGTGCCCTACTCCTTTGAGCCACAGGCACTGCCCATATTGAATATTTTAAGCTGAAAAAGTTGAGAAAGGGCAGGTGGAAGAAGAACTTTCTGACCTTCCATACCCTTCTCCCTGAAGCAGGTCATAAAACCTTCATGTGAGAGGTGCCCTCCCTCTACCTGGAGGACAGGTGCACACTTATCTCAGAAGGGCATCTGAAGAAATGGGCCTTACTAAATGTACTCTTTTACTTATGTCCTTTGTCTGATCACATTTCTCTACAACTCTCCATGTTTCATCAAAGCTAGTGTAGAACACCCAGGCTTAACTGCTTCTTTTGATCTTCATTTCCTTATCAAGGCTTCTGTGTCATATAAAACATACTAAATAAATGTATATGCTTTTCTCTTGTCATTTTATCTTTCGTTACAGGTGCACCAGCCCATAAATCTAAGATAGGTGGGAGGAAAAGGTATTTTTCCTTCCCTATACATAGGGTAGAGAAAATGCTAGATATGCATTTAATGGAGGACTAGATGGCTGAATAAATAAATAAATGGTTTGCAATTTCCTTGACAACAAATTTTACATTTTTTACCATGGCCTTCTAAGCCCTCCAAAAGTTGGTTTTTGCCTAGTTTCTCATTTCTGCCTTACACTCCCAGTTCCTTCAGTTCCAAAGTCCAAAACACACTTCTCTTTCATTTTGGTTTGGCCAACGCCCATCTTTACTTCATCCTCATGTCTTCCATTCACTGAAGAGGCAACTTGAAATATGACCTAAGTTTGCTTCTGGTGATACCATTCTGGCCTTCTCTGTTGTTAATATTTAGTACCATCTTCTTATTTCTTGTTAATATTGGGGATGATAATCTTCTTGAGGGCAGGAATCCTGATTATCATGCTCACTCCAACTGTAGGTATTTAATAATTATTAGATAAGGAATAGCTACTTGCTGTCCTCAGTGACAATAAGTTGAATTGGGGACATTGTCTATGTCCTGCCCTCATCCTCCATTTGTAATCTTATTTTCTTCCCTGTCTTCTAGGTTTTCATTCTAGATTCTCTTTCTCTCTCTTTCTAACTCCTGGTTACTGGTTGCTGACAATTTATGACTTCTATTGAGAATACAGCTAGTGTAACACTTATTTTAACGATGCTATTAATCAAAATATACTCCCATAATATATATCAAAAAGGAAAGTATTGTAGATGCCAATTAAAGGTTGAACTCACGTAATATCCATGTGGACACCTTTCCAAGTTTGGAATATCCCATCATCATCCCACTTCCCCACTTCCCCTACCACACACGCATACACACACTTACCCCACGTATATATGTAGCCAGAGATAAAGGATTTCAGTCTTTTGTTTGAAAATCTCCACTGTTTCCACATTGTTTTTCAGATAAAGTCCAAACTTCTTAGTTAAAGGCCATATTCAATGGCTGGCCCTAATATTCTGCCTTCATACTTATTTGTAACATGCTCCATCATTCACCGCAGGTTGGTTGACATGTGTTTGCTATGTGCCTCCTTCATGTCAGGAACTGGGTTAGTAGCTTGTAATAGACAATGGCTAAGAGATAGCTCTGTCCTTGAGAAACTAATAATTATGTAGGAGAGGCAGATAAGTATATAACTTATTAAAATCTAGTTAGAAAAAATGATTTAAAGAAGGAAGTAGAATGTTCTTTAGAAATACTGAACAGGAGACTCAGCAGTCTAGTCAAAGAAGGTTTCATAGAGAAGGTGACAGAGTGAGGAAGGTTGAGTAGGAGTTATTCAGTTAAAGAAAGAGGGGTAAGCACATTGCAGGCAAAGAAGACACTATACTTACAGACAGGGAGGAGCATAACAGCATTGCGTGTATTTAAGAATTCTAAGCAGTCCTTGAGACTAGAATGTAAAATGAGTGGTTGGAAAGTGGTGGGTGATCAAAACTAGAAAAATTATAGGAGGGTAGGGGAGAGAGGGGATATTTTTATAGGTCACATTGAAAAGCTTAGGATATATCCTACACAAATATAAAACCATTGATAATTGTTGAATGATGGGGTTCAGAATATGGTACCCCAAAATATAGCTCCTTGGTATTTGAAACAATTGCAGAAGCAGGAAAGACTCTCTCACTTTCCCCTTGCACTTTCCTTCTGAAATAGTCACGAAAACTCCCTTGAAAAGTGTCTTCTCTCTACCCAGAGAAAAGGAACATCCTTAATACTAAAGAGT
Source organism: Galagoides demidoff (assembly GCA_963574575.1). Taxonomy (NCBI): domain Eukaryota; kingdom Metazoa; phylum Chordata; class Mammalia; order Primates; family Galagidae; genus Galagoides; species Galagoides demidoff. Next base: position 15,884 of record CAUYQV010082861.1, on the reverse strand, counting down.
CAAGGTGACCAAGAGGATTCTGAACAGAGAACAGGCCATTCTTGTTGTTTCCCCAGCTGGCTGCCATTAGACCAGACCTTTGTATTCAATCATACTTATCCATGACTACCCACTTAGCATAAGGGTACACAGATTTTCCTGTTTGTTTGGGTCTTCTTTTCCTCATGAAGGCTCCCTTGTCATATAAAACTTTTATTGAATAAATCTGTATGCTTTTTTCTTGTTAACATGTTTTTTGTTTTAGGGGCTTTAGTCATGAACTGAAGATAGAAAGGAAAGATGTTTCTTTGCCCCTATGTGAGCAATGAAGTAAAAGAAACAGATCCATATGTTGGATATGTTATCCAGTAGGCAGATGAGAAGTGGACTTGGAGGGTTGTGGAATAAATTTGGGAGCAGGGAAGTAAGGTGAGATGTTACTACAGTGGTCAAATGTGAGCAGATGGGAACCTAGTCAAGAAAAGAGTTGTACAAATGGAGAGGAGAGAAGATAGTTAAGAATGTTTAGCAATTCAAGGCCCTGCAGTGGTTCACTCTCAGAGGCTAAGGTGGGTGGATTGCTTGAGTTCAGGAGCTTGAGACCAGTCTGAGCAAGAGTGAGACCCTGTCTACCAAAAATAGATAAAAACTAGTCCATCACTGTGATGGGTGCTTGTAGTTCCAGCTACAGGGGAGGCTGAGGCAAGAGGATCTACTAAGACCAAGAGATTGAGGTTGCTGTGAGCTATGATGATGACATTGCACTCTACCCAGGGTGACAGAGTGAGACTTTGTCTCAAAAAAAGGAAAAAAAAAGAATAGTTAGAAATTCAAAAAGCAGGTTTGCTAAGTCATTGGATATGGGCCATATGCACCCATAGAATAGAAAAGCAGGTCTATACTTAGTACAGAGGCACAATGATAACATTATGAGGTTCAGACATGATAGACTACAGTACCTGTGGAATAACCAAGTAGAGATTTCCAGCAATAGTTAGCTTCATGCATCTGAAATTGAGGAAGGAATGTAGGATGGGCTGTGCTGCTGGGAGAGATGGGCATGTGGGTAATAACTGAAGCTATCAAAGCAGACGACATCACCTGGGGAGACTGCAGAGGGAGGGGCACAACCACTTAATGATGCAAACCTGGGAAACGTTAATTTTTAATGACCTAGATTAAGTGAAAGAGCCAATGAAAATAAAAAATCCTAGTAGTGGAGTGGCACCTGTGGCTCAAAGGAGTAGGGGAGGGTTCAAACCCAGCCCCCACCAAAACTGAAAAAAAAAATCCTAGTAGTAGTAGGGAGAGAACCCTGTGTGATGACATGGCTGATGGAGGAGTAAGCTGCAGGATAATGTGCACCCTCAGGGCCATTGCATTGAGCAGAAATGGTCATAAAATACAACTATTAGGTTGCCAATAAGGTGGTCATTGGTATCTTTTACCATTCAAAAGCATGGTAAGGGTAGAAGACAAATTGCTGTAATAAATCAAATGTGAGGAAGTAAAAAATATAAAAGGAATATTTATTACTTACTCCAGAAAGTTGATTAGAAAGAAGGATGAGAAAGAATTACCAGTGAGAGGATTTGCATTTATTTTTACACTGCAGAAATCACATCTCTGCGATAACAGATGGTACATAAAGGTGCACACACCTTGTACATGAGGCAAGCAAGCAACCCATAGCCATTCCTTGATGTTCTCTAGGTTATGGTTTTAATAATTCTGATAGCCCTACTTCCTCTTAATAATATTACCTTCACATTTTTGTTAAGTGAGGGTCAACTCATGCCTCAAGAATAAATCTTTCTAAATTCTCCACTTTTCCATAATATTGTGTTTATTTCTCATCTGTAACATGGGTAAACTGCACTCTTACCTGTCCACATGCTTTTCTCCCACTAGATTATACACTTCTCTGAAACATAGGCTACATATTTGTATTTCCAACCCCTGTTACATTTTCTGGCACAAACTAAGCCTTTAATTTGTTAAATTAATTTATTTCCACTTGAAAGTCTCAAAGACATCTCAAATTAATCTTGTCTAAAATAAACTATTGATCTCTGTAAAAGAATGCATTTATTTCTCCAGTCTTCTGAGGAGAAAATTTGGCAGCCTTCCTTGACACCTTCTGCATCCAATTTATCTGTATGTCTTGTTGATTTTACCAAAAAGTAAATCTCATATCTTCCAACATACTCAGAACTCAGCTTGTCTACCCGCTTCCACTTTCCATCCCTCCCTGAAGTACTCTTTTTCAGAATAACTAGGACCATATTTTTTAAAAATATGCTTTTAATTATGCTTTTTTCCTTCCTCTGAAATCATTGCAATGGTTTCTCATTGTCATAATAATGAAACACTGAAATCCTGAACAGGTTCTCCTGGCCCATGTGGGACCTAGCCTTTGGTTTCTGTGGACACCATTCTCCCATCTGCTTCCCCATACACAGACTTCACGTGTGCTGTTTCCTTAGCCAGAAATGCCCTTCTCACCATTATTTGCTTAATATTTCTTTTTATCATTTAAGTCTCAGCTAATGTTCATTTCTTCAGAGAAACACAAATTTAAATTATGCCTTCTCTAATATCTTCATTATTATTTTTTGCTCCTGTTCTCTTACTTCACACACAATTTACCAGTGTCTGTATATACATATTTTATGCCTGTATTCCCACAAGATGGTATGATATATAAGGACTTGGATATGGGGATCAAATGACAAAGGAACCATTTCCATGGGTTGTTTTTAGCCTTAATTTCACTAGCACCTATGATTAAAATGAAATTATATTGAAGTTATAATGAAAATTTTATCTATTGAGTGAAACAGCAAATAAACTCTGTTTTTTAAATTCGGCATCATAGTCTTATAAAACATGGGCAAAAAGTTGTATCTCTATGTTCATTCACATGGTGCTTAGCCATGCAGGCTAGTTGAATATGCAAAAAAATATCCAATTTAATAATAACCTGGTTTGTAATTGAAAAAAAAAGTGCAAAAATAGTATAAAGAAAAGATCACCAGTACTGCTCCTCACCTCCCTGCAATAAAACCAATCATAGTATATTTTTTTTCTTTCAGGCCTTTTATCTATATGTGTCTGTGCATGCATATATGCTTATGTACCCATGCACATTATAGTTCAGCTATTCAGTAAAATTTGTTGTGTTCAACACTAACTTAGTTCTGAGGTTATCTAATGGTGAAAATAGGGCTCAAATGCTCCTAAGACACTTAGATATCTTATTAAATCAGAATTTTTTTAAGAACAGAAAAGTCTGCTGTATCTATTACCAATCACTTAAAAAAAATAAAGAAGATGAGCTATCTTAAAAAGGCCAGGAGTGATCAAAGAATTTTTATAATCAGGCTTTGGAGATGAGCTAATTCAACTGCTGAGGATAATCGCTCTACTTGTGAGGGATGCAGTCTAATGCTGATGACTTTATGATCTTTTAGCCTCTAGGAGTTCTGGGTTAAATGCTCCTATTTGAATTCTAAAACCACCAGACATAACACATGGTGGACCTTTTTCTCTTTTCTTTGCAAACTCAGCTTCATGGGTCCCCTCCTCATTCTCCCATGTTCGTATACTGTAATCATATTTTTGCTTTTTTGCCTGCCTCAGTTAACTGTGAACTTCTTCAGGACAGAGGTAGTATCTTTATTTTTAAAACTTTATTTTAGTAGGAGGCAAATGGGCACTTCATGTGCATTTAATAAATCTTTATTGAAGAAAAGTTGGAAGGAAGAATGGGAGGAAACATATTCTATTTTTATACTGTAAAAATTAGTCATGACCATGAAATATAGACTGAAGAACACAAAGGCATATTCCTTAATATTTTGTGGAACAAAAATATAAACCAAAACAAAAAAGAAGAAAGGAAATAAGCAAGTAGAGACACGTCTTGCTCTGTGCCAATATTACCTGAAAACTTATAAGTAAAGTCTCCGATTTCAATGAAAGAAAAGCATTAAGAGAAAAAAGAACTTTAGATAAACATCTGCCCAATTCTGAGCTCCCTTTTTGTTCTTGGTTATGCTATTACACATTTTAGTCTTTGTCTGGCTAATACTTCTTCTGCTCCATCTCTAACAGCACAACTAACTGGAGCCCTGGTTATGAACTTCCAGGAATTTTCCAAGGATGGGCTGAGAATGCCCTCTCGACAACCTGGCAATTCTGATCTAATTTGGGACTGAAGACTGGAGTATTGGCAGAACTCTCCCTAAGCTCTAAATATTTTTGTAATTTGCACAAGATTTGGGAAGACTTCTATTCCCAAAGGAATTTTTTTATCTCATAAACATGACCACCCAAGATGAGAAATATTTGGAATATTTGCAGATGTGACCCCCTCCTCTCATATGTGTGTCTTCTTTCAGTTGATTTCTGAGGACTGCACATATGCTAGCATTGGAATCTAGGTACCTGTAAGATCATCAGTAGGCCAGGACCCCAGCTGGCATGCTTTGCAGGTGTATTCATCAAAGACATACTCATTCTCTTTACAAGGTGTACAGGTCCAACAACAGCTGACTTCCCCCTTCCGGATCACCTAAAGCAAATATTTAAAATATTGATTATTTTTTCATGATAAAAATCCAGCAACCCTTTACTGAAATGTATTGCTCTACAAAGCAGAAAGGACTTTCACATACATTATTTTAAATGTAATCAGGTAAGCAGTATTAAGTACTAATACTTTTATATTGTAATTAATTGAAGAAACTGATGTTGAGTTTAAACAAATCCATCATCATAAAGTTGGTTGGTGAAAGAGTTAAGAATTAAATTAAATGCAAGTCTTTATATAATTAATTTGGGATACCTGTATTTAATCATCTGTGTTTGTACTTACATAAATATACATACGTTTATATACGTGTGTATGTAAATGAATTTTCCACCAAATCTATGCCTCTCCTTTTCTCAAATTAAGAAATTTTTCTGTCTAGATTTACCTTGGCTTCCCTTCATTAGCTGAATAATTGTGACCAAAAAATTTTATATCATCTAATATTCAAAAATCTATCCATATTGACAAAAATAATTAAGAATTTGTACTGGGTAGAAAGACAGAAGAAAAAGATAAAGGTTTTTCTGAAGGTAAGCCCTTGATCTCTTTCTAATAAAAATGTGATTCAATAATTCAGCATTTATTTCTAGTTTAGTAGTTTTGTTTTGCTTGGGATGAAGGAGAATAAAGTCATCAAGATTATTTAATAGCTCTACATCTATTTGAATTGTTAAGGCAATATAAAACAATTGAAATATTTTAACAGTTAAAAAAGTTACAGATGTTATTCTTTACAAATGTATATATCTTTTTGTCTCACCATTGGTGCATGAATAGCTTCTGTTGGACAGAGACAGCATTCATTAAATATTCTTATAAGTGATTAAAATTATGATTAATGTTCAGCAGTAACTAGACATGGCAATAGTTGTGCTTTGTAGTCCTTGTTCTAGATGCTGACTCTATGAATGACCTTTAGCAGTTGCACCATCTAGACGCCTCTATCCGGATATGATTGTCAGCTGACACCTCTTACTTACGTTCTATAGTAAGAACTCATTCAAACTCTTAAAATTGCAGCAATACAAGTAGGGAATAATGACAAAAGGGCCTGAAACACCTTTTCCCTAAAATAACCAAATAAATGAGGCAAAATTGCTCTCTAGACCTTCTTAATCTAGCTGAAGTATTCTTCATAAAAATAGTGACTACTTACAGGCTATTTAGTGCATGTCATATGCTTTTATCCCATTAAAACATCAGAACAGCTCTGTATGAGGTAGCTAGTTTTATTTGTTTTCCTCACTTAGCATGTTAGGATAGATGAGGGATAAAACAATGTACTTTGGAATTTAAGGCTCATGCTCACAAATATTGAGCCATATTGGAAGGTAGACTTCATGATATTTTCAAAGCTGTAGGTGGGAGAGTACTTACTGGTTTGAGAGCCGGGGCTTCTAGGGTGTTTTTTTTTTTTTTTTTGAGATGGAGTCTCACTATGTTGCCCTCAGTAGAGTGCTATGGTGTCACAGTTCACAGCAACCTCAAACTCTTGGGCATAAACCATTCTCTTGCCTCAGCTTCCTAAGTAGCTGGGACTACAGGTGCCTGCCATAACGTCTGGCTATTTTTGTTGTTGTTGTTGCTTAGCAGGCCTGGGCTGGGCTTGAACCTGCCACCCTTGGTGTATGTGGCCGGCACAGTACTCACTGAGCTATGGATGCCAGGCCAGAGGGGTTCTAGTCTTACCTAAGTAGTTGTGCAGCCTTGAACAGTCCTCTAGCTGATGCACAGTTTTTTCCAGACTGAGCCTATTTGTTTTTATTCCCAAGGATTGAATACAATATCACAGTGATTTTTAGCATATAGACCACTCTGTTACCTATTTTTATTAATGATATGTATATAAATACCCATACATAGAAATGAAGAATTTTATTTTCAAGATAAAAACTATCCTTGGATAATCATAGATGTTGTAATGCGGGTAGGTGGGCATAGTGCAAATACTGAAAGATTCACCTTATAGACAGGCAAATAAATGCAGCCACATTTCCACACCATCCAGCAAGAAAGATGCTCACTTTCTATGGCTCAATTTTTGTTGGTTTGTGAATTTCAGTTTCTTGCCAAAATAAGTCCAAGCCCTTTTTCAAGAATAACTCCAATATTGCAATCTATTTTTGAATCAACAGTGGCAATTCATCTTCTTCAGATCATTTAGAATTGATTTGTTTTATTATTTTTGCATGTTATGTTCTATTTACATTCATTTTGAACAAAAAGTAGTGACAATTCACTTTTACAGCAATTCCCATTCTTTTTGAATATCCTGGGAATAGTGGTACCTTCTCTATGAATAAAAATATGTAACATATTGGAAACTTTTTTTAACTAAACTCTTTCATGAAAACTAAAATACGAACAGTGCAATGAGATATTGATATCATTAACGCTGCTCAGTTGCAGCCTTAAACTATATTAGGAAATTCTTGTTAATTTTGTGAAAATTGTGTATAAATAATGTGAAAATGAGGTCTAGTTAGTAAAGTAGACTTTGGGATTAAATAAGACTAAACAAGTATTATTATGAAATAACTAGTGTAAAAAATATGATAACAGGAAATCAAATTCTTCTGTTGTGTAAGTTATTACCAATAGAATGAAATAGAAAAGTATATAAATAAAGTTTTCAAATCATACATTGAGTGCTTTGAAGTTATGGGTTCAAATATATTTCTAGAAGAGTCAAAAAGAAAGCATCCATAAGGTAATTTACATTATGCAATCTCTCTGAAGGAAGCACTGGACATTATGAAGTATTGATATTCTGAGTGGATCTATAAGAGATTTCATGTGAAGAGTTTAACTGCAAGATGGCTGGCCAAGGGGTATAACTTTTTTGTCACTGTATGTCAAGAAGTAGCAAGTTTTCTGCAAAGGGCCAAATAGTAAATGCTCAGGCTTTGGGCCATCCATCCTATAGTGCAACTCAAATACTTGACACTGCCACTTTGCAGGGAAGTAGACATAGGCAATATGTAAGCCCATGAGCTTGGTTGTATTTCAATAAAACTTTACTTATAAAAATAGGCAATTGGTCAGATTTAGCTTGTGGGCCACAGTTTGCCAACTCCAGCTGTAAACCATAATAAGATATACTAAAATTTTAGGTATTTTTTAAGCTATTGAGCCAGTTAGTAGAAATTAATAAATTTATGTTTTTTATTTTTATCTTCATTTTACCTTCTCTTCTTTGCCTTTGGTCTTATGCTTTCTAAGTGTTCAGAACCATCTTTTGAAGACCTTATTATCAATACTAAAATATTTCAGTTTCCATCTTAATCACTGATGAACAAATACCTGAGATGTATTCTAAACAGAGAGAAGGTGAGATTGATTAAAAAGACCAAGGCCAACAGAGTCAGTTATATACACTGCCTAAAATGTGGTATGATAGTACTTCAATGACAATCAACAAATAAGTTATTTTGATATCATTTTTTTCTATAGGGAAAAATGTACCCCAATAGCTATCTCCTCCCCTTTTTATTATTATCTTTATCTTCTCTCTCTCTCTTTTTTTTTTTTTGCAGTTTTGGCTGGGGCCAGGTTTGAACCCATCACCCCTGGTATATGGAGCTGGCGCCCTAATCCTTGAGCCACAGGCACCTCCCTCTTTATCTTCTCTTTCTTCATTGCCTTTTTATTTCCTATAAATGTGGCCAGATCTTACTTAGCCTAAAAGTAGCTGTTCAATGTCCTCAAATTATTAAATTTCCCCCTACCTGCTTTTCACCAAAAGTAATTTTTTTATACTTTTAAATTTTATTTTTTAAGTTGGCACATTATATGCATATTTATGGGGCATATAGTGATGTTTTAATACATAGACTGTATAGTGATCATATAAGGGTAATTAGTATATCTATCCATCATCTCAAGCATTTATCATTTTGTGTGTGTTGTAAACATTCAATATTTTCCTTCTAGCTGGAAACTATATAATGTATCATTATTAAATATAGTCATCCTACAGTAGTATAGAACACTGGGACTTATTCCTCCTATCTAGCTGTAATATCGTGTCCTTTAACACATTTCTCTCTACCCTTTCCTTCCTCCTACCTTTTCCAGCCTCTGCTATTCTTCTGTTCTACTTTTTACTTTTGTGAGATCAACTGTTTGTAGCTCTCCCATAAGAGTGAGAACATGTGGTGCTTAACTGCCTGCTTCTGCCTTATTTCACTTAGCATGATGTCCTTTAGTTCCGTCACGTTGCCATGAATGACAGAATTTCATTTTTCTTTATGGCTGGATAGTTACAGGCATGGTGTATGTGTACCACATTTTCCCTACCTATTCCTTTTGGTGCTGAATCACCATTATATTCTGTTCGATCTGCAGGCCCAGATGAAGGGTTAACCCTCAGTTCTGTCTCCCCCTCATTGCCCCTCTCCTTTGGCCTCTCCCTTCACTGATCCTACATGACAGTGAGCTCTCTGGTTCTCTCTGTTTCTCTGAACCTGCTCCTGTTCTGTGTCTGCCTCTTTTTCCTCCTTTATACTTTAGAAGCAGGTCAACCTCAAGTTCTATTCTTGGTTCACATTTATTTCTTCTTTACACTTTTAGGTTCAGTGATTTTATCTACTCTTACCAGCTTCACCTTTAGTTCTATTTAACTAAATCCTAAACCATTATCTTGGGTTTTACTTCTCCTTGTTCTTGACCAATGCTTTCTATTCCCTGGCTGCTATCTCAAAACCAGCATGCTCCCAAACTAACTCATCACGTTTTCTCTGAAACCATCCCTGTGGAAATTTTTAGTTACTAAAGCTTGGAATTTTAAATGATTGTCTTGGACTTTATTCTCTTCTCCAGTTTAACATCTAGCAGGTAGTCAGGTCTGATACCTCTATAATGTTTTTCCCAAATATGTCTCCTTCTTTTCTTTTCATTCTCCCAGCTTTTCCCCTATTTCAGGGCCTTCCTGCTACTGTTACACTGTCCTAATTTGTCTCTTGTTACATTTTTTCATGTTTTATAACTCCACTCACTAATATTCACCTACCACAGGCCAATTTATGTCAATATGTTGGTGAAAATTATTGTCAGACTCCTTTAAAATAATATTTAAGTTAAATCTATTTAGCATGACATTTGAAACTCTCTGCCAATCTGGTTTTAACTTATCATTGCAAATCTCTCTTTTAAAATAGCCACATAGGACAATGCACCCTATATTTCTCACTATTATTGCAGAACAGTCTTCAACTGACCACTTTCGCACCTTTTCTATTACTTTTCTCTTTACATAAATGATCTTTCTCTATAATTATACTGATTTTTTATGGTACAATTTTTGACAATGTCTCTTTTTCTCCTTTTGTTTTTTGCAACAGAGTCTCACTCATTGCCCAAAAGCTAGAGTGCCATGGCATCAACTTAGCTCACACCAATCTGAAACTTCTAGGTTCAACCAATCCTCCTGCCTCAGCCCCCTAAGTAACTGGGACTGCTGGTGCATGCCACAATGCCCAGTAAATTTTTTAGTTTTAGTAGATATGGGTATCACTCTTGCTTAGAATGCTTTTGAATGCACTCACAGGATCCTTCTACCTCAGTCTCCTAGTGTGCTAGGATTATAAGCACAAGCCACCATCCCTGACATCTGTCTCTCTTTTGTTAAACCTATATATCTCTTTTTTCTTTTGTAATGAAGTTATCACATTTTATATGAAGTTGCTTATCTGAGTCCATGATATTTTTCCTCATACAGACTGTAAATATTCTGAGGAATGAAAGATGTCTCATGTATGTTTGTCACATTGATATTAACTATTATATTAATAGGTATTTAATGTGCTTTCCAACTATAAAGTATCTATCCCCAGGAAGTAATGTCTGTAAAGGTTTGCATCTGCAAAATGGTCATGGACAAACATGGCTCATTGTTGGATCACTTAGAGCAGCTACTAAGACTATTGTGGGTTTCATGCTAGACCTCTTAAGGAATGAGTGAGAAAAAAGTAAAGAACAGGATCTCTGACATTAGAAACTTACAATGTAAAAGATAAAACAAGTTGTATCAAATGTTTACAACAACCAATTATAATTAACACTGTTGAGTTCACAAAAAAATTAAAAAATAACCCCTGGACACCATTGTACCTTTATCTGGCCTTTCTCGCAGGGTTCGCTGCAGACAGATCTGATGATGTTGCTTTTCTTGGACCATACTTCATCATCATCCATTTTTAATTCTCCATTGTCCCAACTTCCAACATTGATGTAATCAAAATAATCTTTTCCCATTTCCTTGAAATTCATTATTTCATACCTTAGGAATAAGAATATAGCAATTATTCAGCTAAAGATATAAATATTCATCTACAAAAAGTCAATGGATCTTATTTCTCCAAATGATATCTACATTTCACATAAGAACACTGGAATTTTCCATGACAGTACGGTTAGAATAAAAAAAAAAAAAAAACTTGTCTGTTTCACTTTCTCTTCAGAGACCACTTTTTTTTTTTTTTAACTTTCAAGTCTACACAACTGAAATAGAAAACAATCCCATGTGAGAAGGTGACTTGACCTCAGTAGGATGAAATACAGTTTTGAAATAACTTCAAGAAGTTTAAATAAGTACTACTGGTAGGCTTCTAAAAAAGATAGGAATGTTTCTGTCTCCATTTAAGAGAAATGATAAAAATTTAATTTGGTAATTGAATGGGGAATTTGGTAAATCTTTAATCTTTCTCTCAGCCTTAGGGAATGTGGGGATAATTAGGATAGGGCTTAATTTTACCTTTCTTACTTTACCCTCTATCAATGGCTAAAGTCATTGTACAAAGGCAATTTTAAAAGTGCTTTTTTAAAAAAATGTCTGAAAATGGATAGCTTCTAAAGGACCTCATGCAATGGAAAAATGATTGAAAGAGAGTAAGAGCTTGTGGACCAGCTTTTAGTACCTATTTTTTTTAATTTTAGATTAATATGAGGGTACAAATGACTAAGTTACATTGTTTTCATTTAGGTAAAGTTGCAGGTGAGCCCTTCATGCAGGGCTGTGCTATACACCCTTACCTTGTGCCCATTAGGTGAGAGCTTACCAATCCTGCCCCTTCTCCCTTCTCCTTTTTGCCCCATTCTCCTCCCCCTCACTTGAATTTAATTGTGTTTTTCACTCATGAGAGGGTATACTTGTTTATCTATTAGTTTTATGTTAATATTGAATACATTGGACACTTGTTTTTCCATTCTTGACTTATGTTACTAAGAAGAAAATTAGAAAATTACCATTTTCTAATCTGAGGACATTAGAGAAGTGGTGGTATGACTATGTCGCTTCCTGCAGGTGCTCCGCAGGCACACATGCCTTCACATAGTATCATTTCACGTTCTGCGATTCTTGCCCCCCAGGACTCTTATACCGCCTCCAAACTTCTGTGTGTAGCTATCTGGAATTTGATGTGAATAGAAAACTTCCTAGCCTTTGGATTCAAGGGACCAGATGACTGTGCTCAAACCAATGCTCTTACAGAAACACTGGAAACAAACCTGACATCCTCTATAGAAGCCTGTGTTACCAAGTGATGTTATTCTGTTATCACTCCCAGTCGCACAGTAAAAAGTAGCCTTTTTGAGAATGTTAACTCATTCTTATGTTTTGTTTGAAGCTTAGTAGCTTAAGAATTATCCTGCAGTGTTTGCAGTCAGTGACAATTTGGGTAACTGTGTAAATTGCAGTTCTAAATCAAAAGTACTAAGTATTTATAGGACACTTTCCTTCCCACTCTGTCAGTTACCCCATGAGCATGCAAGTGAGCTGACACCCGAGAACGCAGAGCACTGGAGTAAAAAGAACTAATGAACTCATATATTATGTCATTGACTACTAGTCAAGAGGTGACTTTCCGTGAGCAAATAACCTTTGAAGCTGCTAGGATGAGAGAAAGAAAGAAATGCCAGTGTCAGGAGGTTTCTTTCTTTGCCGTTTATGATTTGAAGAGATATGAGGGTTTCACTGCTCACTTAAAAATGAGCTGTCAACCTCATCTCTTCCAGTTTTAACCCTTCTTTAAAACTATTAATTCCACAGATAATGAAACTGGAGCTCAGTGAGGCTAATTAGTATGACCAGATTTCAGAGTATGTAAATGTCAGAGCCAGGACCTAAACTAATCCTCCAGATTTCAAGTCTGCTGTTCTTCCCTGCCCATTAGACTGTCCCACATCTACTGAATAGAGCTAAGAGATCATTGATAATTGCTTAAATATTGTAAAAATTTGAACCATTTTACATTTAAGGCTCTTATCTCTACACCCATGCCTCCTTTGTTTTATGTACAAGAAATAATAGAAAGTGAAGGGATCTAGTTTTTGAAGAAAATACATGGAAACTGTATAGAATGGAAAATGTCATATTGATAGGGAAATGATTTCAAGAAAAGTTAAATCTTAATCTTTTTTTCTTTTGGGTTCAACTCAGTAAACTTATTACAACTATATTAGGGATAATGACTTCTCCCTTTGGAATTGGCCATTTGATTTCTGATTATTGTTTTTTACCTACAAGACAAACACAAAGAAATACTATCACTCATGGCCATATCTATGAAAATAGAACATTGCCTTAAATATCTAGTGACTGTACACTAAAAAAAAAAAAGATTTAAAAATAATTCTCCACAGAAGAAGATTCTGCATTTGTGTATGTATATGTGTGTGTGAGTGAATTGGTATGAGTTCTTTTATTTTTCAGAGATAGGATAAAGATTTTATTCTCCACCAAATGTGCATGTTTTAAAAATACCCTTATTTAAGTTTTAGGTAAGAATTAAAACACATAATGGCTTCCTGTGATGTTTATGCATGATTTAATGTAGAAGATTATTTAATTTTCCAAAAACAAGCAGTACGTAATTCAGTGTGCTTTTTTTAAAAAAATTAAATCATATATACATAGATCATGAATACATTTATGCCTTTGCGGGATTCAATGTGTTGATTATTTGTACAAATTGGAATGCTTACATCCTACTAATTAGCATAGCTTTTGCCTCATTTACTTAATCACAGTGTTAAGACATTTGTGTTCAATACTTGATAGATTTGACTTGTACCCTTGCAATATGCTCCATAGCTGTGGTCCTACCATTAACCCTCCCTCTATCAAAACTCCCCCCTCCCCTTCCCTCCTTCAGAGAGGTAGATGTATGGAGCAGATTGAAAACCAAGAGATGAACCCAGACACTTAAGGTCATTTGATCTTTGATAATAAGCCTATCAAATGTATAAATTGGGGAAAAGATTCCCTATTTAACAAATGGTGCTAGGTGAATTGGCTGGCAACTTATAGAAGACTGAACTGGACCCACACCTTTCTCCCCTAACAAAAATTGACTCTCATTGGTTAAAGGACTTAAACTTAAGACATGAAACTATAAAAATGTTCTTTGTTTTTGACAGCTTTAGTAAAGATCCAAGATTAGTGTGTCATTCCAATCAAAGACATTGGAGTATAAATCCTCCCAGCTCACTTTTTTTTTAATTCTTCCCATCTGCCTTCCCATTCCTCTTTTTCTCCTCATCTTCTCACCCTATTCTCTTCCTCCCTCTCTCTCTTTCTTCCCCTTCCTTCCCTTCTCTCTCTCCCCCACTTACTTTCTGTGTCTCTGTTTTTGAAACTGCTTTTTCATCACAGTGTGTCCATATATGTCATCTATCTTCTGTAATATCTTCTTCCTTTTCCTTTTCTTTCTGCCTACCTCCTTCTGTTTCTTTCTTACTTGGACAGAATTTAGAGCTAACCTTGAATAACTTTAAAAATGAGTTTCATAGATCCTTCAAAAACAAAATAAGCAGACTACATTTCAACAATAATAACAATAACAACAAAAAATTCTATTAAAACACTTAAAAGAAACTAGAAAAGGGCATATTTATGTAGAATAGAAATAAGGAAATTTCTAAATGGTTAGAACTCTGAAAATTAGAGCAGGCTAAAAAGATAGTGAGGTTTTCTCTACCCAAGGGGCTGAAGCAAGGTTTCATCAGAGGAACTGAAAAATTATTCCGGGAGAGGATTACAGAGAATATTAGATTTATGTGGCACCTAAGGCTGTCTCAGTCTATAATTCTGGTGCTATGGTACTTTTGTTAAAGAAAATGTGTAATTTAAAAAAATTTGCTAATTGGCTGTAGGATGGCGTAATAAATACTCTAATCCTGTTCCATACAACAACACAATTACAATGATCTGTGCCTTGGAACTAGATTAAACAAATTAAAGAGAGACCACAGAGTTAGTTTGACCCAAAACATTAATGGTCACTGATAATAGAGCTCTTTTCTATTAGGGACATTTAACCATTTCAGGTGTAATATAAAAAATACTAAGGTAAATTTTCATTTAATTACTGTTCCTGGGAGTTGAATATTGTCCTTGGTCTGTTACTTAATTGACTGTGTAGCCTTGGGTGTGTCTCTTTGTTTATCAAAATACAATTATCTTCCCAGGAAAATCTAGACATCGAAACAGATCATCTATTTCTCTATGGCCCTTCTCTGAGCACAGCCTTAGATTAAGAATTCATGTGCAAACAAGGCCATTATCTGCAGTTTCTACTGTTCTAGTCTCATATTTTTCATTTGTCCCAATGTATTTTTTTCTTTTATTCTTTGCTTTTGGGTGTATGTTTTCTTTCTTTTTTTCATCTGTTGGCTTTTTTTCTTTTTATTCAGTTTCAAAGTATTAAGTTGGTGCAAGTATTTTTGGTTACATGGATCATTTTTGTAATGCTTGAGTCCCATGTATAGGTGTGCCCACCACCTAAATAATGCTCATTTTACCCACTAGTTAGGCTTTTGCCCCTTTCTTCCTCTTCCCCACTGCTTGATACCCATTAAGTTTTACATTCCTCTGTGCACATATGTGCTCATTGGGTAGTTTCACTTTAATAGCAAGTACATGTCTGTTTAATTTTCCATTTGGGGGAAACTTCATTTAGGATAGTGGTCTCCAGTTCTGTTCAAATTGTTGCAAAAGGCATTAATTTATCTTTTTTATGGCTGAGTATTACTCCATGGTAAACATTTACTACATTTTGTTAATCCCCTCATGAATTGATGGGCACTTGGGTTGATTCCATATGTTTGCATTTGTGAATTGTGCTGCAGTAAACATTCAAATGCTGGTGTCTTTTTGATACAGTGAGTTCTTTTCTTTTTTTTTTTTTTTATTAATTGATTTCTGTGTACATTGATGCCAACATGGGGTACATTGTGCTGTTTCATATACAATTTGAAACATCTTCATCAAGCTGGTTAACATAACTTTCATATCATTTGGTTAATCATT
>CAUYQV010082860.1:0-27772 GCA_963574575.1 Galagoides demidoff | reverse complement strand
TTTAAGACTCCCCCCCACTGGGAAACACTTAAATTTTTTTTTTTTTTTTGAGACAGAGCCTTAAGCTATCCCCCTGCGTAGAGTGCCATGGCATCACAGCTCATAGCAACCTCCAACTCCTGGGCTCAAGCGAGTCTCCTGCCTCCGCCACCCAAGTAGCTAGGACCACAGGCGCCCGCCACAACACCCGGCCATTTTTTGGTTGCAGCCATTGTTGTTGTTTGGCGGGCCCGGGCTGGGGATTCGAACCCGCCACCTTAGGTGTACGTGGCTGGTGCCTTAGCGGATTGAGCCACAGGTGCCGAGCCAGGAAACACTTAAATTAATGTTAAGATGATACAGATATTTACTATTTGTAAATTGGAACTTAAAAAACATGTATTAAATTTTATACCTTTAGCTTGGACCAAGACACTATGCACAGAGGAAGAGTGGTGTTTAAATGCAAAGGCTTTGCATCCTGGCGACAGTACAGACTGGAGAACAGCAGAGTGAGGTACTCTCTAAGCAGGGACTGACAGGATAAAGGTTGGCCTGAACCAACAAGGCTGGGCTTCAAGCTCTGATTGTATTCAGTTCTGACTGTTTCTGCTAACTTGTCTTTCTGTGGCCATATGACTTAGGGTATTACTGCAAGGACACAAGGGGATGTTAAAAGTGCTCTCTGAGTGTGAGGCACCTGCCATCTTAGCCATCATGCTCTGGTAGCTTCTCTGCTCCCCTAATTGGTCCCAATTTGTGGCCTTTCTCCTAGTATGTACCACAGCATCTGTAAGCCTCACTGAGGCAGGTGGGAATTTTCTAAATCCAGGTAGCAGACTATAGTCCTCAACCACTTCCCACTCTGTCCCTCATGCACAGTCTACAAGGTTATGATAGACAAGTTCACATATGTGAACATACCTGGTAAGTCATCTTCATCTTCACTGAAAACATTTGGGTTGAAGACAGGTAAATTAATATAGTCCATGGAAATCTTCCGAACTTCTGGGAGATAAATGGTCATTTGCCGCGGCTGGAGATGCAGGAGGCTGGTTTTATAGATTACTGGTGGAGAGGAAGAAGGGCACAGTTAGCAGAGACATGCTGAGGACAGCCAAAGTGTCACAGAGTCACAGGAAGAGAAACAGAGGGCTGTGCTTCTCTTGCTATCCAAAGACAGACTTGCCTGGGTGGAGCCCAGTCTTGAGGATGGGGGGCAGCTCTGTCTCTCCCTAGCACTTAGTGTGGCCACTCCCACCAGAGGTCTGGGTTTAAGTGACAGAAAATTCCTGGTCTATCTAGCTCAACTACTTTGCCAATGGTTTATCTAAAAAACTATAAATTTGGCTTGGCGCCTGTGGCTCAAGTGGCTAAGACGCCAGCCACATAGACCCAAGGTAGCGGGTTCGAATCCAGCCTGGCTCACCAAACAACAATGATGGCTGCAACCAAAAAACAGCCGGGCATTGTGGTGGGCGCCTGTGGTCCTAGCTACTTGGGAGGCTGAGGCAGGAGACTCGCTTGAGCCCAGGAATTGGAGGTTGCTGTGAGCTTTGATGCCACGGCACTCTACCCAGGGGGACAGCTTGAGGCTCTGTCTCAAAAAAACAAAACAAAACAAAACAAAAAACTTATAAATTTTGAATATTAAAAACATATCTTAGACTTAAATCCTTTCTTTGAATGAGCTAGAGTATAAAAAATATATTTTTAAAAAACACCACTTGTGATCAGATAGCTAATTTAGAGGAAATAGCTATGATAACTAAAGTGTCACACTCAGTGGAACCTTGGGCAGATGCTATCTGAAAGCCACTGTAAGGTGAGGGTGACATGGCATCATGGAGAAATAAGGCACAGCCTTTATTTAGGGCTGGATTACTGTTTCATGGACTTTCAGTTTCAATTTAATGATCAGAAAGCTGGGCGTGATGGCTCATGTATATTAATCCTAGCATTCTAGGAGGCCGAGGCAGGTGGATACCTTGAACTCAGGAGTTCAATACCAGCCTAAGCAAGAGAAAGACTCTGTCTCTACTAAAAATAGAAAAACTAGCTGGGCATTGTGGCTGGTGCCTATAGTCCCAGCTACTCAAGAGACTGAGCCAGAATGATCACTCGAACCCAAGAGTATGAAGTTGTTGTGAGTTAGGCTGATGCCATGGCACTCTAGCCTGGCAAGAGATGACACTGTCTAAAAAAAAAAATAATAATAATTTTTTTTTTTTTAATGATCAGGATACAGTTTACAGGGAACTTCCATGTAATATTTTTAGACTCAGAGATTTAATTTGATTAACAGAGACATTTAGTAGAAGGCCTAGGTTGCAACTAAAATATTTGGATGAGACAAAATAAAAATAATGAATCTGACTTTAAGTTTCACAGTAGGTTAAAATCAGTTTCCTTTCCCTTGTCATGGGCAGGATATTTATCTGGTACTGAGGAATAAAACGTACCAACATTTCCCACTAAGAACTGTGCTAAGAGCCTCCTTCCGTAGTCTTTGACGCCTTCCTCTCTGCTTTCTCTGGAGGAGTTTCTTTTGACTCACGAACCTACACATACCAGTACCAAAATCTGCCCATAGGAAAGGCCTAGAGGTCAAAATGTCTAGAAATCTCTGAGAGCTTTGATACAGATTTTGGTTACTTCTAGATTTCTATTGTTTTTTTAAAGTCAAGGCTTATATAGAAAAAATGAAAAAGGCTCAGCGCCTGTGGCTCAAGTGGCTAAGGCACCAGCCACATACACCTAAGGTGGCAGGTTCGAATCCAGCCAGGGCCCACCAAACAATGATGGCTGCAACCAAAAAATAGCCAGGAGTTGTGGCGGGTGCCTGTGGTCCCAGCTTCTTGGGAGGCGGAGGCAGGAGACTCGCTTGAGCCCAGGAGCTGGAGGTTGCTGTGGGCTGTGATGCCACGGCACTCTACCCAGGGGGACAGCTTGAGACTCTGTCTCAAAAAAGAAAGAATAAATGAAAATGCCACTGGCAAAAAACCAATTTGAGTGATAATTCTACTAGAGTCGAGGTTTGGAGTAAATACATGCTGACATATTGCTGTTCATCTTTTACTTTTAGCTGGTGAAGGGTGAATTGGAGAATGTGCAAAAATAGGACGAGTCCTTACCTGCACCGAGATTGGTTGGCAGGAAGGCAGCCAAACCCACAATCTTAAATTTGGTTCCCCAGATGTTAGACGTGACCTGAGCAAGATAGTTGTGCTGTGGGGAAAAAATAAAAGAAAAATGAAGAATCACAATATATTGCCATATTTTCTACTGGTCACTTATTAGGAATGTTAACATTTATTGCTTAAGAAGCTAAATGTGTGTGCACTGCCAGAAATACTCCCCAACCTCATTCTACTATTTTTAACATCAGAGCTAAGTAGAGCTAACACATGAGCACCCAGAACATGAGGTAAACTGAACTGGGAGTAAGGCCTGGCTGTGTACCAGCATGTCCATGTGTACGGCTTAAAGGGGCCACCAAAGTGATTTGGACACATATTTCTTCACCCTTCCTTTCCCCCAATCATTGGACTAAAGAGAGTGCTATAATCAGAATCCATTTTTATCCTTGATACTTCTCCTAGAAACATCAGCTGGCATTACATCCTGAAACTACTCAATATCTGTTTCTCACTGTTTCCTCATTCAGTTAAAAAAATTGAAAACATTAACACTATGCCCAAAGAGAAGGTGGGGAGAGAGGGGAAGCGAGAAGGAGAGGGGCAGAGGGGGAGAGAGAGAGGAACAGAGGGAGAGAGAAAGAGACAAAGAGAGAAGGGGAGAAAGGGAAGAGAGAGCCAGAGAGAAAATGCCGTGTTCACGTGTGTGTACATATACATCAAGAGCAAAAATAAAGATGGGAAAATACAGCCCCTAGGGAGCTATACTGGAAACTGGTAATGATCTGTGTGCAGAGAAGCCCCTGAGGAGTATGAGAAGGGATCTGTGTGCCAGACCAGCTGGTGTATAATGGCTGGGCCAGGGCAGGAAGCCTTCTCTAGGGAGGGGGCACTGGAGTTGGGTCTAGAAGCACCAGGGCAGAAACAAGGGCAAGCAGATGGAGAGGGTGACTCAGGGAGAGGGCAGAAGTGGGTGTGACTGGAGCACCTGGAGGTGGGTGTGGGCATCGAGAGGGAAAGGCAGACAGGGCCAGGCTATGGGGACGTGTGGCCAGGGGTTCTTACCCACAGGCACTGGGGAGTCACTGCAGAACCAGAACTGGCTTGAGAGGGCACAGGTGATGTGTGGACACCTCTCCACTTGAGGATGATTCCTACAGCAGCAGAGACAGCTTGTGGGTGTGTGGAAGAGCCCACGGGGCCTTCGTGCAGTGGGGGTAGGGGACAGGGCATCCCAGCTGAGAAGGAAGTAGGCTCCATGTGTTCAGCCACCACTATACCCCCACTAGGAGGGGAGAGTGGTGTGCCAACTTTGTGCTCCTACCTGAGTGATGTCTTCAAAAGGAAACTCTCTCCGTGTTAGGCTAGGTGAGCCAATGGAGGGCTTGCGCATAGGCAGCCTAGGAGACCGGGAAATCTCTGGAGTAGCCCGGGGCAGCTTGGGAGACTTGCGAGCCTCAATGCTGATCCTGGGGAGACAAGGCCAGGTGGGCTCAGGTGCACGTAGCAGGAGAGTTGGGAGAGGCAAGATCCTCTTCTTTACTCTCTAGACAGGGAGCTAGGATAGGACACTGTATTCTCAATGACCAAAGGCCCTAATTTAACAAATTTTTCCCCTGCTTTTGCTTTATGAATGTGAGGAAAGAATGAAAGCAATGTATCAAATAACATATATTTAAAAATATACTGAGTCAGGTGGTGCCTGTGGCTCAAGGAGTAGGGGCGCTGGCCCCATATACCGGAGGTGGCAGGTTCAAACCCAGCCCCAGACAAAAACTGCAAAAAACCCAAAAAAACTAAGATCAAGTGAATCATTTGAAACAATCCCAGAGAATTCACTTTCACTTTCTACTCGCTTATGCTAAGTTTGGAAATGTTCACTTTCCTTCTACCAAGGAAGGAAAACAGTTTACACTATTGGTCCTGGGAAACGGCAGCTGGGAGAAGTCGTTTCTCAGCACGTGACCACAATGATTTCCTTCTATGATTACTTGGATTTCAACAGATTTATCTAGCATTACATCATTTGTAATATTTAAATCAAAGGAGTGAATCTAAAGGTTTTTGAATGCTTTCTGATCCCATGTTACATCTCTGTTCCTAAGTCCCTGTATTTATAACACAGAGACATACTTTTTTTTTTTTTTTTGAGACAGAGTCACTTTATCGCTCTTGGTAGAGTGCAGTGGCAGTGTCACACAGCTCACAGCAACCTCCAACTCCTGGGCTTGGGTGGTTATCTTGCCTCAGCCTCCCAAGTAGCTGGGACTACAGGCGCCTGTCACAATGCCCAGCTATTTTTTTGCTGCAGTTTGGCCAGGGCCAGGTTTGAACCTGCCACCCTTGGTATATGGCGCTGGCGCTGCCCCCAAGACATTCATATTTAACATCAGACTACTGCACAGACAGTGTTATGAAAAGGTATGCTTCACACCCGTAAACCCAGTACTTTAAAAGCCAAGGCAGGAGGACCATTTGAGGCCAGGAGTTCCAGACCAGCCTTGACAACACAGTGAGACCCTGTCCCTACAAAAATAAAAAATAAGAAAATTAGCTGGGTGTGGTGGCATGCACCCATGGTCTCAGGTACTTGGGAGTCCAAGACAGGAGACCTGATCCCAGGAGTTGAGCCCAGGAGTTAGAGACTGCAGTGAGCTGTGATTATGCTAATGTACTCTAGCCTGGGCACAGAGAAAGATGTTGTTTCTAAAATTAAAAAAAATAAAATAAAATAAGGTTTATAAAACTTAATGAAGAAAATGTCATAAGCTGTGGTCATACAGAAAAGTTCGTATTTTTATGTGTCATTTTTTTTTCCCAGTTTTTTTTTTTTTGGCTGGGGATGGGTTTGAACCTGCCACCTCTAGCATATGGGCCGGCACACTACTCCTTTGAACCACAGGCACCGCCCCTTTATGTGAGATTTTTAATAAGCTTCAGAGTAAAGATGAAAAAAATCAATCAAATTGGTAGAGAAACTAGATATCCACATTGGAAAAAAATGAGTATGGCTCCTGATTTATACCCTAGGCACAAGTGGCACAAGTGCGAAGCTCTGGGGGGGGACCTGAGGATGGCTTCCAGCCTGAGGGAGGACGAAGACTTCCTAACAAGACACAAAAAGCACTAACCACAAAGGAGGATGTTCAGACACCAGACTAGAGGGCATATACTTGACAAAGGACTCGAATCTAGAATACATAACTCTTACCACTCAAATAAAAGAAAACTAACCCAATAAATGGACAAAAGACTTTGAATAGACGTCATAAAACATAATCAAATGGCCCATAAACATAACAAGGCACTAAGAAGCATCATCCATCATCAGAGATATCTCAATTAAACTGTAATGAGATACCACTATACACTCCCTAGAATGGGTAAAAAAAGGAAAAAAAAAAGCTCAGAGCAACCTCAAACTCCTGGGCTCAAGCAATCCTCTTCCCTCAGCCTCCTGGTAGCTGAGACTACAGGTGCACATCACAATATCTGACTAATTTTTTCTATTTTTAGTATCCATGGGGTCTCGCTGTTGCTCAGGCTGGTCTCAAATTCCTGACCTCAAGTGGTCCTCCCACCTTAGCCTCCCACACTAGAATTACAGGCCTCATGAGCCACTTTGCCTGGTCTAAAATTCTTTTTTTTTTTCGGAGACAAAGTCTCACTTTGTCACCCTTGGTAGAGTGCCATGGCATTACAGCTCACAGCAACCTTTAACTCTTGGGCTTAAGCGATTCTCTTGCCTCAGTCTCCCAAGTAGCTGGGACTATAGGCGCCTGCCACAATGCCCAGCTATTTTTTGTTGTAGTTGTCATTGTTGTTTAGCAGGCCTGGGCCGGGTTTGAATCTGCCAGCCCTGATGTATGTGGCCAGCACCATAACCACTGAGCTTCGGGTACTGAGCCTAAAATTATTTTTCTTAAATGACAGTATGAGTGTAGGTGAGAATGGAATCAGTTGGAAGTCTTGTAGGAATTTAAATCGGCACAGTCACCTTAGGGTATCACTTTGCAGTTTCTGAGAAAGTTCAACATGTATCTAACCTATGACCCTGTAACTCCCACACAATGAATCCCCAAAGGAAATCAGTGGGTATCAAGAAAGACTTGTATGAGAACATTTGTTTGACACTACCAAATATTCCTTGATTTGTAAACAAAATAAACAAATCAAAATTTATTACAATGGAATACCAGAACAATAAAGAAAACCAAACTACTGATAAATGCAACATGAATGAATCTCAAAATCATCATTTTGAGCAAAAAAAAAAAAAAAAGCCGGATACAAAGAGTACATATTCTTTGATTCCATTTATATAAAGTTTAAGAACAAGTAAAATTAACCTATGGTTACAGAAGTTCATACCTGAACTGGGTGGGGTGGGGACACACATCACACATATGTATATGAACGGCACAACGTGTTTAAGATTTGGACCTGTGAGTGTCTACATGTAGCTTAGTCCTTCATTTTGCACAGCATCCCAGAGTTAACGCTAGCTGAGATCTTAATGAAGTCCCGCCCACCCATATCTACCCCTCCCCCCCATGGTGTCCCACTTTACCAATGTTAAAATCTGGTCATCATACATTAGATCCATTTTTTTTTAAAGTTGATTATTAGTTTCCCAATTACATCATTATTGGCATTTAATTTGGCATTCTCTTCAACACTGTATATCCATTACAAAAACGTTTCCTTCCTTTTCTCAAATTCAAAGAAAAACCAAGCAAGTCAGAGAGAAGACCTTCCCCCTTCCACGCCTGATAACCATTAACTTAGGGAAGGCTCTGAAGGTTTAGCAAACTTCCTACCAGACGTCTCTTTCCATCCTGAAAGGAGAAAAAGAAAGAAAGAAAAAGAAAAAAATTCCAACTAGAATCTTCCAGAAGAAAAGGTGGGATGCTGCGCTTACTATATATATACTTTTGGTGTGAGTTTTAATGGGATTCTGTTGGAGGCACAGAGACATGTCCAGAGGCACAAAAAAAGAGCAAATACCCTGGAGGCTGAGATTACCTTGGGAGTTTGGGTGATTTGCTAGCTCTAGAGATTTTGGGAGATTTCTTGGCAGCCCAGTCGTCACTCAGCTCGATGTCACTGGAGTCTGAGCAGTTGCAGCTGTCGATCACAGTGGAAATCAAGCTATTCCCGTAGATTTCATCTGGTAAGACACCAGCCAGCACATGTAAGGGAAGTAGTATCAATTAGCCCCTAATGATGACAATTACTATAAATTATAGACTGAGTCTACAGGCCATCATTTTAAATCTAGAGGTTGAACCATAAAGTTTAGCATTGTTTTTTCTTCTACATTTTTATGCCATTATATCTTCTAAGAAGAAATGGGTAATTACTCCTACCATTGTCAAAATGGGCATGGGATTTGAATGCCTCAAGGAACGTACAAAATAGCCAGACACTGTCTGCCAAAAGCCTGAGGACACACAGGTAGGTGTCCATCCGGGTCTGTGTGGACTTTTGTGCAGTCCCAGAACCCAGACTAAGCTAGGGGTTTGCTGACTCACCGATTCCCCAGGGAACCTGCTTCTGGGCTAGGAAGACCCTTGTCACTGCCAGGCCTGTTTGGCCTAGAGCCCTGACAAAGCTAGGCCCAACCAAGGGGTCCCAGAAGTTGACATCTGAGTGCCAGCCAGTCTGCTAGCATTGCCCTGAGGTTGGCTGTGGGACTTGGCTATTCTACCAGCACAGCTGCCTGCCTGCCTGGGGCAATGGCTTCAGGAAGACCTGTGGAGTGGGGACTTTCAGTGGTGGCTTTGGGTCCCTCTGAGGGTACCCTGTACTAGACGCCTTGCATGATAATTTGCTGACTGGCCATCAGGCAGAAGATCAGAGATGATGCACAGACAGCCAGGCAGTCACCACACTGTAGAGCAGACAAAGCTCATCCTCTATGAGGTTTCTTCACCCCCCACCCCCGCCTCGACTCTGCTTTCTCCATGACCCCACCCACCCCCACTACCACACCCCTTCACAACCCAACTCCCCACAACTCCCCATCTCTGGTTAGCCCTCAGTGTGAATGCCCCATTCTTTACAATTACTTTGTTTTTCTGACTAAACCCTCATTCCCTCAAGGCTCTAATAAGCCTTACTGAGTAAAAAAAGCAGAATCATTCAATTACAATAAAACAATTTATAGCATGGGAGTGACTTTACCATTTGAAAGGACTATTGACATTTTAAAGGATGAGTTTATCAATCCAAACCAGTCTCCAAGTTTCTGAGCTGTGGAGGTGACATCTGTGAACAGGGGCTTCCCTGAGCACAACTGGCTGTACCTGCTGTGTCCCCCACCCACTCCTTACTATGTTCATGGACCCAGCTAGTTGTTGTGGTATTCATTATGTTCAATCAACTATTATAAAAAGACTTAATTCATTTGGCCTGAGCAATGCTTTATATTATTTAGCTTAGGAGTCACTAGATCAAAGGAAGCTCAGCCACGATTCAGACACATATGAGCCTGCAGAATGCTTCCATGCGTTCATGACCTAACCCGAGGAAATCCAATAAGGCATCACCTACTCAGCTCCTGACTACTCATCAACGCCAGGATCCCTCAAGTGCTAGTCTCAGACATTTTGCTTTTCCCCTTGACCATAACTACTGTTTTATTGTTTCAACTGGTGTAAATTCTGCCAGAGAAGGAAAGTTTCTGTGCTGCTTTCTGCTGTAACTCCAGAGACTAGAACACTTGGGGCTTGAAAAATACTTCCTGAAAGAATAAATGAGGATTTAAGGGGTGGCATGAGAAAAAGAAAAGCGCTTTCTGAATATACGGCCTACATCCTGCTGGTCCAGTGTAGGCACTGCCACACTGATATCTTCGTCAACACAACTAGAAATCCACCACCTTCTGTTACATCAGCACTCGGGAAAGCCAGGGCGGGGGCTGGGTCATCTTGGACCTCTAGTGATTCTGTACTTTCAATTTATAATGGAATTCTGCAAACAAATATCCAAGTTACAGGAAAACATAAGTTGGGATTGGTCTCTGAAAACTATATGCTCCCACCAGCAGTGTTTAAGTGTTCCTTTTTCTCCACATCCTTGCCAACGTCTATTATTTTTTGACTTTTTAATAACAGCCATTCTGACTGGTGTAAGATAATATCTCAATGTGGTTTTCATTTGCATTTCTTCTGATTAGTGATGTTGAACATTTTTTCATATGCTTATCGGCTATTTGTATGTTTTCTTTTGAAAAATGTCTACTCATAAACTTGCTACTTTTTAATAGGATTATTTGGGTTTTGTTATTATTGTTGAGTTCCTTGGAAATTCTAGATATCAGTCCCTGTTAGATGCATAGTTTCCAAATATCTTCTCCCATCCTGAAGGCTGTTTACTCTGATGATTTCTTCTGCTATGCAGAATCTTTTTAGTTTAACTAAATTCCATTTGTATACTTCTGTTTTTGCTGTTTGTGCTTTTGAGGTCTTAGTCATCAATTCTTTGCCTAGACCAATTTCCAGGTTACCCTAGCTTTTCTTCTAGTATTTTTAGCCTGTCTGCCTTTCTTCTTTACACACACACACACACAAAGGTCACTGTTGCCCAGGCTGGAGTGCAGTGGCACAGCTATTATAACCTTGACTCTGGGCCTTAAGTGATCCTGCTGTATCAGCCACTCAAAGTAGTGGGATTACATGTGAGCCACCATGCCTGGCCTATAGTTTCAGGTTTTACGTGTAAATCTTTGATCCATCTTGAGTTGATTTTTGTATACAGAGAGAGATAGGGGCCAAGTTTCATTCTTCTGCAGGTGGCAATCCAATTTTTCCCAGCACCATTTACAGAAAAGTGTATTCTGTCCTCAGTTTCTATTTTGTTAGCTCTGTCAAAGATCAGTTGGCTATAGATATGTGGCTTTATTTCTGGGTTCTCTATTTTGTTCCATTGATCTGGGTGTCTATTTTTATACTAGTACATGCTGTTTTGGGTTACTACAGCCTTGTAATAAATTTGAGGTCAGGTAAAGAAACCTTCAAAAGCTGTTTTAATATCCCTTCAATACGTGTGCAAGCTCTTAGTCTGCTATAACAAAATACCACACACTGGGTGACTTAAACACCAGAACTGATTTTCTCATAGTCCTGGAAGCTGAAAATCTAAGATTAGGGTGTTGGCATGGTGAGAATCTGGCAAATCAGAAGACCCTTTACCTGGTACATGTGTATCAGGAGCACTCTCTCTTCCTCTTCTCATACGGTCACCTAGCCTTCCAGATTAAGATCCCATCCTATGGCTTCATTAACCTTAACTCCCCATGAAAGTCCTATTTAGAGTCACATTGGGAGTGAAGACTTCCATATATGATGGGGGTGGGGGGTGGGTAAGAAACAATTCAGTCTATAGCATTCTGCCCCTGCTCCTCCCAGATTCAGAACCTTCTCTTATACAAAACACATTCATTCTGTCCCAATAGCCCTAAAATTCTTAATTCACTCCAGTATCAGCTTTAAAGTCTAAAGACCAAAGTCTCATTTAAGTATCATCTAAATCAGATATAGATGAGACTTGATTCATCCTGAACTAGAGCTGCTTTCCATCTGTGAGCTCACACAACCAGGTAAGGTACGTGCTTCCAAATATAAGGGTGAGGCATTCACATTCTAAAAGGGAGAACCTGGAAGTAAGAAAGGCTTGATGGGTCCCAAGCAAATCTAAAAACCTTTAGATCTTAAGGCTTGAGTATAACTCCCCTTTGACTCTAGGCTCTGCCCTCCAGACCCACACAGGTGTCAGCACCACCCTCACAGCTGTAGGGAGGGGTCCCAACCTTAGGGCCCTGCCTCCAAGGTTCTAGGTGAAGGCCATCTGGCCTGTCAAAATGAATTCTGATCTCAGAATCACCTCAAGGTTCACTTTCCCCTCTTCTTAAAGAATAGGCCCCACCAGCAGCTAAATCACTCCCATTCTGGCCTGTTACACCTAGGAAGCGCATGCAGATGCCTCCTTCACTCCGTGTCCAGCTGCCCACTGCAGATGGACAGCAGGGCAGGGCTTCTGCTTACACAACTGCACAAGCTCTTTGTAAGGGACAATGCAACCACCTCCTTGGTGTTGAATAGCCTGAAAATAGCCTTTTCTAAATCTTCAAATTCTGGATCCTTTAAGCTTAACACTTCCACACACCAGAATGCTGCCAAATTCTTTGCCACTTTATAGTAAGGATCATCTTTCTCCAATTTTCAATGTGTTCCTCATTTCTGACCATGACCTCACCAGAATTTTCCCAACACCCGTATTCTAGTATGCACCTCAAAACTCTTTCAGGATCTCCATTCCCCTATTGCAAAGTTTCTTTCATGTGTTTAGCTATTTGTTACAGTTGCATCCACTTTTTTCTTTTTTTTTTTTTTGAGACACAGTCTGACTTTGTCACTCCAGATAGAATGCTGTGGTTTACAGCTCACAACAACTTCAAACTCTTCAGCTCAAGTGATACTCCTGCATCAGTCTCCCAACTAGCTGGGACTACAGGCATCCTACCACA
This sequence comes from Galagoides demidoff, assembly GCA_963574575.1. NCBI lineage: Eukaryota > Metazoa > Chordata > Mammalia > Primates > Galagidae > Galagoides > Galagoides demidoff. Next base: position 15,127 of record CAUYQV010082860.1, on the reverse strand, counting down.
ACACCCAGCTATTTTTAGAGACAGGGTCTCATACTAGCTCAGCTATTTTTAGAGATAGGGTCTCAAACTCATGAGCTCAAGAAATCCTCCTGCCTTGAGTGCCAGGATTACAGGAGTCATCCTAGCCTGGCCTCAGGCACCCACTTCTTGATAGTAATATCTGTATTAGTCAGGGACCGCTAGAGAAACAAAACCAATATGGGGAGTGTGTGTGTGTTTATGTATAAAAAGACTGACTGATTTTTTTTTTTTTTTGAGACAGTTTCATTCCGTTTTCCCAGTTAGAGTGCCATTGTGTCATAACTCACAGTAGCCTCAAACTCCTATGCTCAAGCCATCCTCCTGCCTCAGCCTTCTAAGTAGCTGGGACTGTAGACACTGCTACCATGTCTGGCTGATTTTTCTATTTTTAATTTAAGACAGGGTCTTGGTCTTGCTCTTGCTCAGGCTGGTCTTGAACTCCTTGGCTCAACAGATCCTCCCCCTCAGCCTCCTAGAGGGGGGCGGATTACAGGCAGGAGCCACCAAGCCTGGCTTAAAGAGATGTATTATAGGGAACTGGCTCTCACCAGGACAAGGACGTCATCACAGCTGGTTCCTGGTGAGGACTCCCCAGCTTGCAGACAGTCACTGTCAGGCTTTCTCCCCCACAGCCTTTCCTCAGTGAATGCTCATGGAAAGACACAGGAGCTCTCTCTTCATTTTCTTATAGGCCAGAAGCTCCATCAGATTAGGACCCACTCTATGTTAACTTTAATGCCCCTTAAATGCCCTCTCTCCAAAAACAGTCACATTGGTGATTAAACCTTTAATATATACTCGCAATTCTGAGGAACATATTTGTCGAGTCACTCAAACAACATTTACCAAAGTGGATTGCAAAGTTTAGTGCATAAAAGTCACTGGGAGAATCCATTAAGTCACATGTGTCCAGACCCCAACATAACCCTAACAAATCATCATCTAAGGCAGCAGTTCTCAACCTGTGGGTCACGACCCACAGGAACTGTATTAAAGGGTTGTGGCATTAGGAAGGTTGAGAACCACTGATCTAAGGAGTGATCTAGGAACGTGCATTTACATAAGCACCCTGTGGTCTGTGTGGAGGTGGTACGTGTGCCACGTTGTGAAAAACAATGATGTGGTGGTGGTTCATGAGAGGTAATCGGCTTCTCATGATGAGAAATTTCTGGCTACTCAATGTTAGAAATATTTTCCTTCTCTAAAATAGTTTCTATATACCACTCAGTTGGCAATTAGTCACTCGTATCATGCCTTGTGACACACCTTCTATTTTAGTCTGGAAGTTATTTAAATCTTGACTTTTTATTCGAACTGCTCAAGTGCTGAAGTTGTCTATTCACCCAAAATGGATAAGAACCTCAAAAGCAAAGATACCTTGGTATTGCTTAGCAATCACAGGAGATTCAAGTACTCATACAAGACAAGCATTGACTAAATATTTCATTTGTTTTGCTTTACAATTTTTACTTCTTTTAATTATAAAGAAGTATAAAAATAAAACATCTCATTCCCCAAAGGACTGCTAACTCCCAACTGAGTTAGTCTGGGTTTGCTCTGGGCTGACAAAGTCAACAGGAAGAAAAAAATAGGTATTTAGGCAGATGGCCCAGGCTTCCAGCAAGGCTGGCTCTTGGGAGGCTGTGGCCCTGGAGCCCTGAAAGCACATGGTCGTCATCTTCAGCGGGCAATCCACACACACTTGGGGAGATAAATGAGCTCTTTAACCGTTCCCACATCAAATCTCAGCCACTTTACTAAGCCACATACAAGGGAGGCCCTGGAGGTGCTGGCATGAGTGAGAACATGGGCTGCACGCATCCCTGCACCATCATTTTTAACCACGGCCTGTTCTCTTCCCTCCCCCTGGAACAAGGCTTTCCTCCTACATCCACCTCTCTGTTTTTCTCATTGCACCTTCCTTCTGGGTCTTCCCTCTCCCCTTACCATCTGTCTCCTGACCAGCCCCCATTCTTCTTGTTTTCTCTGCCATTGGTAGTAGCTTGTTACATGAGTCAAAAGACAGAAAACTGACTAATAACTAATTTTGAAAAGGACAGTGTTGCTGTTTTTGACTTCATCCAGTTAACACTGGTCGCAGAGCGTGGTCACAGATGCTGAATGAGAAAAGAACAGCAGAGGGTCGGGAAGCAACCATCTAGGGCAGGCTCTGATGATGGGCCAGCCGCCTGCCCCACTACCACGCTGGTTTTTCAGGGACGTAATTAAAGGCACAGACCAGTCTGAGGGGCGGGAGAGTAGACCAGAGTGAGGAAGTGGAGGGAGCAAGTATAAAGTGAAAAATAATGCAACAAATCCAACTCAGCCAATGCAGTTTCAAGGTCAAGTGCGCACTGGCACTGGGGAGCTGGGGGGACGAAAATGACTCAGTTATCTACTCTCAGGCCCTCAGGATTCAGTGGGGCAAGCAGAGTCTGCAGCACAATGACCACGTGTGCAGAGCAGGACACAGCAGCTGTTGGGAGACAACAGGCACCACAGATGGTACTGGTCATCTCTGCAGTAGGTGACAGGGAAGGTTTCAGAGGGAGAACATTTGAGCAGGCGGGGATTGACAGGTGCATGGACACTGGCCTGCACCAAGCAGCACGCACACAAAATGAAGACCCTTCCTTCTGGAGCCTCACAATCTAGGATCCCAGTGAGGAGCGTGAGGAGCCCGGACACATTAACTGAGCCATAAAAAGCAGCATAGGAGAGGCTGTAGAAGGACGGGGTGATTCATCACGTCAGAATCTTTATAGATGAGTAAGAAATTTTCATTAGTAATCAGCTATATAGCAGTTAATAGTGGATTAGTGGGGGGCAGAAGCAGGAAGCTGAGGAGTAGGCTAAAGGTTTAAAAATTTTAATTATATTGCCCACTCTGGGAAGGTAGAAACTATGTCTCATTATTTTCCAATTATATCCATATTGCATTAAGGTGCTCAATGAATACTTGGTAACTGTAAGAGGAAGCTGTCACTCCCAGGAGGTCTATGCCAGCTTCTCCTTAACTGCGAGCCTACATTTCCTTCACCTATATAGCCCTGACGACCTGATGCCTATGGAACATTGCAAAAACCCATCAGAAAATCCATTCAGAGAACTGCTCATTTACATAGCATCTGGAAATACAGCAGCTTCGGGGATGTTCCATCCTCGCCAGCACAGGCTTGCCTTTCATAACCAGGCATTACCTTGACACAGGGGTAAAGAACGACGTCCCACAACCACATGAGAACAAACCTCTGGCAGGGCCTACCTGATTTGCTATCTGTCCGGGGGTCCATGATGACAAACTCCGGCCGCAGCTTGCTGATGCGCCGCCCCTTGAGGATGGGCACGAGCCCCCCGAGGTACTCAAGGTAGAGTGTGTAGCATGGGCCGCCCACCTCGGGGTCATCCTCTGTGCGCTTCATGGTGCAGTGCAGCCGCTCACTGCCGGCTGAGGGGTAGCTGACAAAGTCGCGCATGTTGTTGGGGTCTGGAATTGGGGGCTAGAGGCGGGATATGGGAAGAAGAGAAAGAGCTGAGACTCCAGAGAGAGACAGAGAGTAGGCATGGATCAGGGCAGCTAAAGCCGGCACTGCTGCTCTGACACAGCATAGGCTGGGCACTCGGGAGTGGCTGACTCCGTGATGTAGAGCAGCGATTCCCAACCAAGCGTGAGAATCTCCTGGGAGCTTGTGAAAAATACCTAAGCCAGGATCCCACCTCAGATGATTACATCTGCATCTCCGAGAGAGGGCTTGGGCATCGGTACTTTCTAATACATTATAATACACCAGTGGTTCCCAACCTATGGGTTGCAACCCACAGGAACTGTATTAAAGGCTGCGGCATTAGGAAGGTTGAGAACCACTATAATACACCAAGGTTAAGACTCAAAAAGTAACCAACAAATCAGTCAGATTAAAAAAAGAGAGAATATAAAACAGAAGCAAGGTGGGGAAAGACCCAAGGGTAAGGGGGAGCCCACACTTGGATAGCCACTGGCATAGCCATTCCGCGTGTTGCCACTAAAAACGGACTAGTTTCTCAAGCTTCCATCAGTACGAATGAGCAGACGTCAGTGCCCAGTGGGGTCACCCCTCTGAGCACAGTGCAAGGGAACTTGTCCTAGGACTAGAGTGGGCCAGTCTCCAAGATTCCCAAACTAGCTAAGGAGCATGTTACTTAACTTTCATGAACTTGTTTCCTGCTTTCTCAAGTCAGAATAATGGCCACATCTGCTGGGAAGGTGGGATTGACACAGTTTTGTAAAGCACTTGGTGCAATTCCATTATCATATAGGAACTGCTCAAGGAACGTTCACTCTTTTGTTCATGACACAGGCTTTGCCATGGGAAAGATGACATCCACCACACAAGGCACACTGACAGTGTCCTCAGGGCAGGTTACAGATGTGGGAGAATGTGGTGGAACCCTGCAGAGCCCCGTTTGGCTGCTCCTCAGAGCTCTAGCAGGTTGCAGATGAGGCCCCTCTGCATGCTCTGGAGCCCTAATGTGTTTCCTGTCCCTGCTCTCCCTCTGCCCCACAGTGGGGAGCCAGCCCTGGAGAGAAAACAAAGGAGAGTGGTGCAGTGTTTTACCTTGATGGTGGGGATGAAGGCGGTGGAGAGGTAGGAACAGAGGCGGGGAGGCAGGGCCAACTTGCTGACGTCCTTGTCTTCCCGCAGGGTGCTGGCAATGGCTTGCTGGCACAGCAGCTGCAGGCTGGACACCCGATGCTCCACACGTACCACATACAGGGCTGGTCCTGATGCCATCAGCAGCCGTGAGTCCCGGTGGCCCCAGCAGATAGAGATGATAGGGCGCTGCCGGGAAGTGAAGAGAAGATAATGCTTACGCTTGTGTGCTTTGTGGTAAGCAAGAAGAGACACGGCACACTTGCCGTAAGCAAAACAAAGTGAGCTGACGGTTTAACAATACTGGTTTTATAAGCACAGTAGAGAATGTTAGACTCTCCATAGTTGACCACTTTCCCTACATTGACCACCTCCTTAACTTGACCTAATTCTCATAGACTGGACATGCACCACATGAACATATCAGTACAGCACACCTAGTTCCTTATGTTGACCATATCCATGTGTCAACCAGTTTGTTACAGTCCCTTGAGTGGTCAACTTACAGAGGTTCTACTGTACTTAATTATGAAAATTCAGTATTTTTATTAAAAAGTAGTTAGATCCCCAGACCCAAGTACAAATAAAGTACTGGGGCAGTTTTTATAGAGTTCTTTTACATGTATCATCTCATTTAATTTGGGGAATTGGTGAGGAGTAGACCAGGTGGCTCCTCCCTACTGTCCTTACTGGCAGCATTTTAGAGTCAAATCAACAGAGTGGACCCAAGGTTATCAGCTACGTGACCCGGGAACTGTGCCACCTCCAGAAGCTTCTCACTCTTCTCATGAGACCAATAGAGGCACTGTGAAAATTAAAGGGTATGGTGCCACAGTCCCTCCAGCCCATCACAGCTACAACCCAGAGGCATGAAGTCACTTCGGGTATGGCTACCCTCTTAACGGGCCAGGGAAGGAGGACAGAAAGCCCTACTGAGGGGGTGGGGGGAACACAGCTCCTGTGGAGGCCTTGCTAGAGTTGTGGCTGTCACTTTCTTTGAAAAGGCTGGCTGAAATCTGAGTAAGTTAGAACCTTCTTATGCTAAAAAGATATCCAAAGCTCAGGAGTGTCATCTACCAAGGAAGAAAAGAGGTGAAGGGGTGTGATGGAGAAGGAGGGAGAGATTTGTTCACTCTGATCCAGGCAGATGGAGCGCTGATTTAATGAGGCCTTGAAGGATTCCAAAGATCAGAAGTGGGAATATCAGATCTTTTATATAAATGACAGATAGGAAGGGAATTTTCACAACACTTTAGCGACAAACATCAAGATAAAAGGAACACACAAAGTCATTTCCTAAAATAGCCTCCAGGGTCAGCTAATCCTGGTTTCAACTTCAAAGCAAAATGTGAGGCCAAAGATAATTTGTCTTCCATTCCTAACATGCCAGGCTACCTGGGAAAGTGCTCGAAGCCAGAGGAAGACCCTGTGTCGGTTAGTCATAAAGAGTCTGCAATGCAAGTCTGAGGGCTTCTGAAGCAGTTCCAAGGCAAGCCTCCTAATGAGCTGAACCGGCACAGAGGGTGGCCGCCATGGAAGGGGCCTAGTAATTTAAAGCAGGGGCAGTCACTTCTAAAGACAGGGCAACTTGAAAGGTGGCTTCACTAATAACCCAGCTAAGGGAGGAAAAATAAACTAACAAACAGAAACAAACTCACAACACATAATTACTCCTCTGAAGAGAAAACTCACAGTACAACTGCCCCCCTTTCCTCCTGTTTTGTTTTAAACACCTGTTAGCACTAAGAATTCTTTTCTCAGCCTTGAAGAGCCGTCAGCGGACAGTAGGGGTGCGAGCTCCCCACTCAGCTCTCTGCTTAAGTTCCTGCCCAAAACCCAGATTCTAAGGGCTCTAATAAGCAAGCCTCGTGGAGTAAAGGGGAAAACAGAAAAAGCAAATGCACCAGCTTTGCAGCCACTTCTGTTATCAGTCTGTTGAAGCAGAAACAATAAACCAGTTTTAGCCTTAAGAACACCGAGTGCCTTTCCTCAGAGCTGGCCTTTTCAGTCCTTCATCCCTGCGCTGTGGCTATTCCCTCCTTTCTCTTTCTTGAGAAGTAAAATAAATGTTCTTTCCTAAAACTATTCTACTCCTGGTGTGAGAATTCTTTCTCCAATCTGAGCCATGAGGTCCTCCATGCATCCCCGCCCTAACAGACCAATGCATTAGAACAGTAAGAGAGCTGTCCGGAAGTATCCAGGCACAGCTAATACTATTTTCATATTACACAGCGAGATACTTTCTGGACAGCTCCTTGTACACACAAAAATTTCTCTGGCATCATCAAACCCCATAAGTGCAGGTTAGGAAAGAGGGTTTCTTCTTTTTTAAATGTCTAAATCCATTTATTCCAAAATAAGCAAAATCAATAAGAACTGCATCACCAGGGTGCTATAAGCATCTCCCTGCATCCTCCTCTACTATGATATCAATAAATAAGTTTCCCTGCTCAAATAATTATGAGAACCTCCTCCCCATTTTTTTTAAAGGTCATCATAGCTTCAGACCTCCTCCCCATTTGCCAGCTCCAACCTTCAGTATGACACAGGGAGTGTGCCGGCCCCATAATATACAAAATACTATCCTCATCTTCTCCAGCCCCCTCTCCCTCCCCTGTTCCCTACTCATTCTTTGCTTTCTCTCCCCTGCTTCCTCTTCTGATCCCTCATCCTCCCCAGCTCCCTCTCCCTCCTCTGGTCCCTCATCCTTCCCTGTTTCCTCTCCCTCGTCTGCTCCCTCTTCTTTCTCTGCTCCCTTGTTCTCAGAGGCCTTCTCCTTCTCCACTCCCTCCTTCATTAGACCCTCCTCTGTCCAACCATGTCCAATCCATCTCTCTTCTCAGGGTCACCCATTAGGCTCAGCTGGGCCTGTAGCTGCTGGTTCTGTTGTCTGGTGGCTTTCAGGCACTCCTGGGTCTCCTCCAGTTCCAGGTAGGCCACTTTAGCTGCTCCTTGGCCTGAGTCTGCAGCAGGAGCTCAGCACAGCAACTCCTCTGCCATGAGCTGCTGAGAGGCGGCCACACATGAGGCAGCAGGATCAGACACTGATATCGCTCTTGCTGCAGACTCTGTGCCTCTTCATTCTCCAGTTCCACCCATGGGAAGCCCTGGACATAAGGGTGGATGGTGGCCAGTTTCCAGATTCTGAGCCCTAAATACGGGAGTGGGGGTGCTGGGGTTCAGGCAGCTGTGGTCTTGGTTCTTGGTGCACTCTTGGCCAAGAATGACCAGAGGAAGAGAAAGGGAGATCTACAGAGAAGGGGAAGATACAGGTTTATGGAGCAAGATATGTTTGCCAAAGACAATGAATGGGCCTCCTTAATAGGAATGAAGAAAAAGGCTGACTGAGGCTCTATCAGTTCAGTTGCCAAATCATGTAAAGATACACTGCTGCTCCTTCATCATGATCCCCTAAGATAATATTCACAACTCAGAGGTCACAAAAAGCAGTTTCGGGTGGCGCCCGTAGCTCAGCATTTAGTCGCCAGCTACATACAGCAAGGCTGGCAGGTCGAACCTGGCCCGGGCCAACTAAAAACAATGACAACTGCAACAAAAAAATAGCCGGGCATTGTGGTGGGTACCTGTAGTCCCGGCTACTTGGGAGGCTGAGGCAAGAGAATCACTTAAGCCCAAGAGTTTGAGGTTGTTGGGAGCTGTGATGCCAGGGCACTCTACCCAGGGTGACAGCTTGAGACTCTGTCCTCCCACCCCCCTAAAAAAAAGAAAGCAGTTTTGATCAGACAACTTGACAGGTAGGAACTGACTAAGATCAACATATACTTCTTTCCTACAACTTTCTGTCCCTCTTTAGTCTGGCCACATGCTATGCCAGTGGTTACAGCATGGGCACTTTCTGGATTTATCCTTTGGCCCCACCTTCCTTCCAAGTTCTGTTTTTCAAAGTCAGTACCTGCACAGAGCAGGTGGTGAAATATTTTATGTAAAGTTATCACAATAAGTATGTATCTCTTACATCTCTGCACCAAGAATTTAAACTGTAAGTTTAATGTAGATATTCAAACTGGATGAAACCATCTGTGAGGTTTACAAGCACAGTCACAACAAAAAAAAAAACCATGTTTGACAAATGTACTACATCCCAGTAGCACAGAGCACTCATACCCACCCTCTCACAGAGATGCCATTATTCTCACTCCACATATGAGGCTGAGAGAGGCCAGTGGCCTCCTTACAGCTAATAACTGGCAGAAGAGCTGTGGTCTCACCACCGCCCAATCCCAGCTCCATAGCTGCTTTTTAACTTACTACATGGTGCTGGCTATCTGAAGTACCACAATATTGAAATAATAGCTTTGAAAATGTGTAATATCCCACTGAAAAATTAAACTGTCAGTCAGTCACAAAGTAATGGATCAAATTCTCCCTTAGTCCATTTGGTCTAGACTATTTTACTCAGGAACAAAGCAAACATGTCTACGTAAGAGACAAGTAGCCAAAGGAGACACCAGCTATATACCTGGATGGCTCATCATGGTAGGGAAGAACCCACAGGTGACCAACCAGGTTCTCAACCTTCCTAATGCTGCAGCCCTTTAATACAGTTCCTGTGGGTCACGACCCACAAGTTGAGAACCATTGTGTTAATGAACACTGAACAGAAGAGAGTGGTGTCTGCAAGGTGAGGGAAGATGATGGGAGGATGATGCTACTTAAAACTGGGCATCACATCAATAAGGACACCTTAGAATTCCTAGCCAGGTAAGAGAGAGGACTTGGAAGACTAAAGGAATGGAAACTAGAACCCAAGAGAAAAAACCTGAAGTTATTTAGCCTGGAGAAGTGACACAGGGTCTCAAAGGAATGATCACCTGGAGAGGAGTAGCAGGAAGTCCTCTCTCTTCTAAGACCAGAATGAGAATAACAGAAGGAATTCATAATTAATTTAGGGTATAGTACTCACATTTCTAAGTCAGTGATGATTTATTTGGGGGAGGAGGAGATACACTGATTTTATTTAGTGTTTATAGTATACAATCCATTTTAGATGTTAAAGTAGCAAAATAAATGTTGGTATCTTTGCCATAATAATTTTTACAGTTGTGTTAGAAAAATGGAGAACTGACAGATAATGAAAGCAGCCCCTCTTCTGTGAAGGTATTGCAGTATCACTGATGAGGGGAACACGAATGGCTGTGATTACTGTTTAGTCAGAGGCCACATGGCAGGACCAGGACCTCTCAGGGTCCCTGTAAGGCCACAGAACGTCCCTTTCTATCAAGTCATTTTACTTGTTTGTTTGTTTGAAACAGAGTCTCAATCTGTGGTGCAGGCTACAGTGCCATGGCCTTGGCCTAGGCCTAGCTTACAGCAACCTCCAACTCCTGGGTTCAAGAGATCCTCCTACCTCAGCCTTGAGTAGGTGAGACTACAGACACCTGCCACAATGCCCAGCTAATTTTTTCTATCTTTAGTGGAGATGGGGTCTCACTCTTACTCAGGCTGGTTTCAAAGACCTGAGCTCAAGCAATCTTCCTGCCCTGACCTCTCAGAGAGCTAGGATTACAGGCTAATCCACTGAGCCCAGACATCATCTTTTGTGAAGTCCTATTTCCTGTTGGTGCTGCTTTTTCCTGTGCTGTTCAGTGGTACTCCCACCTATAAGGCCTTCAATACAAGTGTCCTGTAGTTTGGAAAGAACAAGGGTCAAATGGAGTTAACTGCACAAGCCCACAGACACTCGCTGATGCCACTCTTGCTTTAGCTGCCACACAATCTTTGATTTCTGTCACTCTTGCCTCTAGGTCAGCAACACTGGGGACTGTCTGCCACCCACTGGGATGAGCTGTGGCAGAAGCAAAACACACCAAAGTCAGTTCCTATAAACCGCAGGACACATAGGGTTCACACAGATGCAACTCTCACATTTGTGTATAAGGTCCTGTCTGCTAGAGAAAAACTCAGTTATAAGTTTGTAGACTTAAGCTCATTCTCAAATCAAACAAAATGACTATTTTTAGAATCAACGGCTAGAACTGTGAAGCTTATGATACACAAATTAAGATTTGCATAGGGAGGTTCACACATTTTGCACATCTAAATTTGAGGCAAAAGGGCAATACGCAGCCACATTTCAGAAGATGCAGGAGTGGTGGAACCCGGCACTTGTGCTGGTCTGATGAAGTCAGTACTTGGTGGAGAGGACACATCCCTTACGGGGCAGTCTGGAGGTGCATGTCTCATCCAGGGCTGAGCTACAACTCTCCAGCAATATGCCAAGAAACAGTGGAGGTCACTGGCTCTGCCTTACTTACCTGCCGCCACGACAGGGAACATGTCGGCCAACGCCGGGTCTCAGCTCCTTACTCTGATACCTCATATGCCCCTACACAAGGCACACTAGGACTCCAGCCAATCCTTTACTCATCTACTGAGGTGCTCATCATTCATTCAGTAAATATTTGTTCCATGAATATACAATGGGCCAGACACATGCTGGGTATCAGGGTGTAGTGTGCTCACCTGGTATATGGCAAATAGTCCAAATCTGAAAAGAATCTGAAATCCCAAGCATTTTGGAAAAAGGATATTTAACCCATGCCTTCTATCTTTGACAGGGACTACCCATAATGACAGATAGTGCAAATCCTATAAGTAAAAACAGAGTCCAGTAAAGGGCTGGAGAAAGAGCCAGGGGATCATTTCGGGCAGAGGACAGCAGGGAAGGCTGCCCAAGGACATAGCCTGAGCAGAGGCCTTAGCTGGTGTCATTTATTTACTTTTTAAATTGGAATGGAAAGCTTCCTCACTAAATTACTACTTTTGAATATAGCAGTGAGTTGAATGGGACCTCCTAAAAATGTAAGAGGAAGAACCCAGGAGTTTGAGGTTGCTGCAAGCTATGATGCCACAACACTCCACTCAGGGTGACAATGAGATTCTGTCTCAAAAAAAAATCACTGTTCATTTACATATTAAGGATAAGCTGTTTAAGCAGGATTAAGTCAACAGACAACAAAAAGGTCAACACCAACTACACTGGCCAGCCAAGGAAGGAAAAATAAGGCAGTTCGGGCATCAGGTTTCCAGTTGACTGGGACCCTGGTGGAAGACTGGCCACCGGCAGTCTGATTCCTGTGAAGGCCAGCGGGCACCCTCAGCCTCCTGCCCACACTTGGTTTCTCCCTTCTGCAGCTCCCTGAGGAAGATAAGGGATCTCTGTCACAGAGGAAATGCACCTAGTGAGGGGGGATGTTTTACATGTGCACAAGTGTGTACACAATAGTTCACTTTAAAATAGACCAAGTGGGTGATCGGTCGCCATCAAACTGGGCTGGCTGGAGGCGCACAGTTTCAAATATGAAATCATGGATGATCTGGCCACTAACTAGAGTGAAGCAATGAAAGCAACTCAGGATTCAGCGAGCCAAATCTTGTATACTGTAAGCAGGTAACACCCACGCAGGATGTTCTCATCTATACAGGGTGACATCCCCCCAAAAACCACGAAAGCCAGAAGTTCATAAAATAAAATAAAAACCCAGGCCCAGATTTCTGAAGCCTATAAACTTTGGTCAGTAGTGTTAACTCAAAATTTGTTAGATTTTTCAGATGTGCAAAATATACAGAGGGGCACAGACAATAGCAATTGAGATAAGTTACCAAATTTTAAATTACAACATGTAGGATGGAAAGGAAAACAAATTACGGTATATTTTCTTATAAGAGCTTCAGCCACAGGCATTGCTGTTACAAGTAAATCAAGAGAATCAATTTTAAAGCTGACGCTACTCCAAGTTTATACCAGGCAATGGTGTTGTATGCAATAACCTACAATCTAATTAACTTGGAAATAAATTATCCAATCTAAATTATATTTTTCTTTTTATAAGCAGTCCAATAAATTGCCTAACTTCCTCCTGCTATAAAATGTCCCTGCCTTTAGAATCCTTCAATAGCACAGCATAGATCACATGTGATTTTAGAATCATTACAGATAAGAGTTAAGTTGGTATTAAATATAATTAATATTATACTTGATTTTTAATGGCATCATTATTTAACTTTATATCATTGAGGCAATTTTTTCAATGGTTGAAATGGACCCTCAAAAGAAAAAAGAATCAAATACATCAAAATGCTGAGATGTTATAGGGATATTTTTCCCCAAAGGAAGATCAATCAAGACTCTCTCTTATCTCTGAACCCCAAAACTGTGCTAGTCTTATGCAACAGCTGGTGAGAACTTCTACAGTGGTTAATGGCATAAACCCTCTACTACCTTCTAGGCACAGAGAGGAAACGTGGTCTCTGACTTCAGGAAAATAAGACAATCAGAAAAGTCTAATACTCACTAGAAGATTAGGCACCTGGAGAGTTCACAGAGAAGAGGGGCTGCAATCAGTTACACAGAATTTTTAAAAGTGTGACTGAATTAGCATTGAGGAGGGTGGATCTCTTGAGCTAAGATGGCGGGGAACAACAGTCTCTGTGGAGGGGACAGGATACAGGCAGAGGGGGCACAAAATCAGACAACCACGGATAATGCTCAGTATACCCGGAGTGGGTTTCAGCACTTGAATTTGCAAATATTCTAATAAACACAAAGCCTTATGAACTCACAAAGCTGAAAATCCCCACTCTCTCCTCTGTGCCTTTCAACTAGGCTAGAGAGGGAAGGATTTCAAGAATTTAAAATTCTTATCCAACTACAACTTCCCATTCTGTTTCTATGGCTTTCTCTGAAACATGCCTTTTCTTGACTGCTTTCTAGTGTCTGGTCATGAAGCATCTAACCACCCAGACTCCACAGCTCCCATTTCCATAATGCCCTCAGCAGTTCCCGAGATTCCTTCTTTGGTCTTTCTGCTACAGTAGCCTTTCCAATTCCTAATTTTAGGCAATCGTGCTCCTTCTGACTCTAGGACTCCCGAGAAGGCAAGCAATGTCTGTCTCTCTAAAACCGTGCACTCTGCTCTAGCTGGGTGTACTCACTTCAGCTTCGTGTCCTGAATGGCCTGTGCCCGGCACCCGACAGCTCCAGCGCCAACTCTTCCCTGTGCTTTCCATCCTGAGCGAGAAGACACAAACTGTCCTCCACTGAGTCTTTGGCCCCCTCCTTTCCTTAAAGATCCTTTGTCTCTTTCTTCAACCTCTCCTTCCTGCATCTCTCTTCCAGGGTAACCTCCCCACTGTCCTCACACCCACACCTTCCAACCTGCACCAGGCCCTTCTTTCTTTTGCTTCCTTATTTCTATTTTTGCCCCAAAGCCTTATTGTTTGCTTAGACACATCGTCTTTCCATCTCAGGTTACCACCCTCTCTGCCTTCCGCACATGCTGTCAAAAATCACTTGTATCTGCGGCCTCAACATGTCTTAGCACTTTGTCACTAAGTCCTGATCTTAACTGTTGCAGCTTCATCTCCAGCACCCAGGGGCTCAATAAAGACCGACTGAATGAATTCATCTTTTACAACGTTAGGTCTGCCACCATTCTTCGATGGCAGCAGTTTTCAACCTGTGGATTGTGACCCACAGGAACTGTATTAAAGGACCACAGCATTAGGAAGGTTGAGAACCACCGTTCTACAGAGACTAGTCTTTGACCTGGAAGTCTCCAAACCCAACTCCCACGTCCACATCCACACTGTGGTTCACGTGCTTGGCGTTCCCTCCTGCTGCTGCTTGCTAAGGGAAGGCTATTACTCCGTCACCCACAGCTCTACACCTGCCCCTTTCCTCATTTCCCTTTCTCTCTAGTCATTCCCTCAGCATTTAATCCAGTCTCATTTTTCCAACTATGGTCTCCATGCAAATGATTCCAAATCTTGATCTTCAACCCAAACTCTTGCCTGCGAGTCCCACATCCCATCGTCCACACCCAGACACGTGGCCAGGACTTCTCAGTAAAACTGCTGCTCTCACCCTTCTCCTGGTGTCACAGTGCCAAGGCCCTATCATAGCCCTCACCCTGTCTCCCCCACTCTACTCTCACTGTCCTGGTTTTCCTCATTCTTTCAGGCAAGCACTATAGCAATGCGAGGGCCTTGTTCTTCCCAAAGGCCTGCCTTGCCTCTTCCTTGCTCATATGACATCTGAACATCTCGGCCAGTGCCACCTTCTGAATGTCAATCTCCAAAGGTCTTGTTGAAACCTAATCTCCACTGTGGTCGTATTAAGGTGGGGCCTTTGGGGAAGTGATTAAGTCATTAGGGCTCCACCCTCAAGAATGAGATTAGGGTTTGGCGCCTGTGGCTCAATCAGCTAAGGCGCCAGCCACGTACACCTAAGGTGGCAGGTTCGAATCCCCAGCCCGGGTCCACCAAACAACAATGATGGCTGCAACCAAAAAATGGCCGGGTGTTGTGGTGGACGCCTGTGGTCCCAGCTACTTGGGAGGCGGAGGCAGGAGACTCGCTTAAGCCCAGGAGTTGGAGGTTGCTATGAGCTGTGATGCCATGGCACTCTACCCAGGGGGATAGCTTGAGGCTCAGTCTCAAAAAAAAAAAAAAAA
>CAUYQV010082857.1:0-63936 GCA_963574575.1 Galagoides demidoff | reverse complement strand
TAATACAAAACTCAAAAGATCGTCTGTGACTACTATGAACACCTCTACACAGAGAAAATAGAAAGTCCAGAGGAAATGGAACATTTTTGGAAATACAAAATTTCCATGCTTGAATTAGGGAAGAAATTAGAAATCTTAAATAGGCCATCAGCGAGTAGCAAGATTGAAATAATAATTTAACTCCTCCCCCCACAAAAAAATCCTAAAACAGGAACAAATCACAGCCAAATTCAACCAAATCTAAACTGGTAGAATTTACTTAAACTGTTCCATAATGTATAGAAGGAGGGATTCTCCCTAAGACATTCTACAAAACCAGTATAACCTAATGCTAAAACAAGAAAAGAATTTGGCATCAGATACAGGAAAACTATAGACCAACAGCTTTCATGAACATTGTTTTAAAATTACTTCACAAAATATCTAGTAAATATAATCTAACAGCACACCAAAAAGATAATTCACCATGATCATGTGAGTTTCATGCCAGGGAGACAAGGCTAGTTCATGATATGCACATCATTAATAGTCATTAATATGATTTACAGCATAAACAGAATTAAAAATGAAAGACATGATCATTTTGATAGATTCAGAAAAGCATTTGATAAACTCTAGCAACCATTTATAATAAAAACCTTTAACAAACTAGGTATAGAAGAAACGTGCTTCAAAATAATAAAAGCCAAGTATGTACAACCAGGGGTAGATCCTGACTGGGGTAAAGTTGAAGACATCCCTACTAAGGAGTGGAACAAGACAAGAGACCCACTGCAACCACTTCTCGTCAACCTAATACCAGAAGTCCTATCCAAAGCAATTAGTCAAAAGAAAGAAGTACATGGGGTGCTCTGGGGTGAGGAGTTGCAAAATATCCACACTGATTCTGCTCCAGGAAATGGGGTCTGGATGCTACTATCTAGTTACAAAGGAGACCTGTCCAGTCTTTCTGATTTATTTTCCCTCTATCAGGGGTTGGTGGCTTCACTAGCATTCAATTCCTGATGGGTTTGGAGCCTGAAATTCTCACCAGACTACTTAGTAGACACAGCTTGACCTTCCAAACAGTGCCCCTTGGCCATAAAGTGGCTTTCCTGGGGGTGCAGGGTCCACCCAACTCACCCTGTAGCTGCTCAAACTCAGCAGGCACATCAGGGCTGGTCTCACGGTGTTAGGACCCTGAGGACTGTTCCTCCCAGGCAGCCCTGGCACAATGGTGCCCTGCTAGCAGCTCAATCAGTTTGAGTTCTATCCCACCGGCTGGTTCAATCATAGTTTCTGGGTGCCCTTCAAATTCACTCACTCACATAAGCCCTCCCAAGGCAGCTCCAGTGAGCAGCCAAGTCCAACACAACCCAGAGGCAGGACTTTCCTGTCTTTAGCCCTGAGCCAAAGGGCCATGGGCGTGCAGGCCTGTGTCTGCACTCAGGCATTCACCTCCTGTGGGGGTCTTCCACTGCTCCTGACCTCCTTTTGAGCTCCTCGAGTTCCCTGCTATTTCATTGTGACCCCAAAACAATGTTTCTGGGAAGGACACCCCAGCCAGAGGTGGTTTGAGTCCTCTCTCCCCAGTCTTAATATGAGCAGCTGTTAAGGAGATATCTCTGGTCTGCTGTCTGGCTCTGTCTCTCTATATTTATTTATTTATACAAAAAATATCATACATGTTAAAAATAAGGAAAAGACAGTGGGGACAATTTCATTTTTAAATACATTGTGCTTATCTGAGAAAAAAAATACAATTCCAACTTGATTAAATTATGATGCATAAAGAACTCCTATACTCTTTGCCCAATTTTTAGCTAGTAAGTACAAAATAATTAGCATAATTACTCAAGATTACCCCCAACTCTAACTTTATATTCATTTTCGTCAGTGCTATTTATTATATAGCATTAGCCTCTTTGTATCTTCAAAAGATCTACTAAAATTATTTTTCAAGAATAAGTTTATTTCATCAAAATTATTATAGTAATGAAGAAATCCAAAATAAATGTATAATTGTAAATTCTAACTGTGGTGCCTTTGCATCTGTATATGGATTATGTTAGTTGTAATCATAAAATAAATAGAATTTTCTTTATTTTTTCACTTACCATTCTATAAGTATCCCTCATTTTCATTATCGTGCTGATTGTTCTACACTGAAATCAACAAGTACATTAAAGAGAAACTATTATCCATTCAATAATGCAATTCATGTTTTCATAATCAGCACAGGGCTTCTTATAGTAATTTGCCCTTTATGATTATTATGCAGAAAAATATCACAATTCAATTTATCTTTATGAAATACCATCTATAATTCTTGTAGTCTTGCTTCAAAGTACTTCATTATAGACTTATCTTGGAATGAGTTGACATTTTCTAAGTTTCTGCTTTGATTTTTCACGTAATAAACTTGACATAAACAAAAACATATATTTTCTTCAGTACCAAGTTAAAATTTCAAATTTCAAACCTGCTATTATACACAACTTCATTGGTTGAAAAATCTTAATCTTGTTTACAAGTGCGTTACATATTCAAAATGTTTCAAATGGAACTTTTCCTACTGCTGTTGTGATTGCAGAATAAACACACTTTCGTCTCCGTTTGTTATTTTAGAGCTATGTCTTGTGGGTAATAAGGAAAGGAATAATATCTTTTCCGTAGAAAGCTGTAATTATGAGTATTTATATTTAACCTTGTCGATGTTCCTCATTAGCATCTAGCTGTACTGCCTGATTTACGTTTTGATATACAACTTTTGTGTATGTTACATTGCAGTCAAGGCCTGTAATGACTATGGCAATCTTTGACCTGAGAGTGCTTTTTTCTCTAAAAGTACCATTTCAATGTCAGAATGCTAACTTCTAGGTACAAGATTTGGGTGGCATCTCTACCTTTCTCTGCTATTATGAGGTATTCAATCAGTGAGTGCCACTTTCAGAAAACACCTGCTCTTTTATTATACAGTTGAAAAAAGAAACTGAAAGAACTAATCCTCCAGAGCAAATGCCAAACAGGCAAAGTGTGGAACAGCACTGACTCAGGGGAAATCAGACTGACAGTGCTCTCAGGGACGGAAGGGTGAGGTGGGGTGGGAGATAGCTACCTTGTCACATTTAGTACTAGCAAATAAAATTAAAATCTTTCTCATCCAGTAGTTTTACTGTCTTTTTTTTTTTTTTTTTTTTTTGAGACAGAGCCTCAAGCTGTCCCCTTGGGTAGACTGTCATGGCATCACAGCTCACAGCAACCTCCAACTCCTGGGCTCAAGTGAGTCTCCTGCCTCAGCCTCCCAAGTAGCTGGGACCACAGGCACCCGCCACAAAGCCCGGCTATTTTTTGGTTGCAGCCGTCATTGTTGTTTAGTGGGCTGGGCTGGATTCGAACCCACCACCTTGGGTGTATGTGGCTGGAGCCTTAGCCACTTGAGCCACAGGCACTGAGCCGTTTTACTGTCTTGATATCAGAGAAATGTGCAGTCCATCATCAAGAAGAAATCTACATTCCATTCCAAGCAGCTGTTCCTTTCATCATCTGTCATCACCCTTATATAGACTACGTATTATGGATTATTAAAAAGACCATTGTACAAGTTTTTAAAAATGGAAAAAAACTTCACCCTCCTGATGTTTCTTAATAGAACATTGGTCTGAATGTGTGTTTGATTTATGCATTCAGAAATTTTTTTATCTCTTTACAATTTGTCTTTTAGGTTTTGTTTTGGCATTCCCAGTGTGTTTAATAGAATAAATAATAAATAGGAAATTCTGGAATTAAGTTGAAGTGATCACAATTCATTTTTAAGGTAGTGAATGATATATGTTACTGCCTGTGGACAAGACCATTTTATATTGACAAGGATAATAGATAATTGGTTGTTTTTACTCTAAACTTAAAATCTGTCATGCGATTTATTTCAAGTTATTTAGAATACAGTCACAATTTTTTAAAGAATAATACAAAGAAAAACAGAGCATTTTTACTCTTTAGGTCATATTCCTACTGGATAACATAACACTAACATAACACTAAGAATAAATAAATATTCTAAATATACACGTGTCTTGTTCTCATATCACAATCAATGATTAACTCCATTGTTTATATGAAATTCCTCTTTTCTGATGAATAGATTATAATTTTATTTTGCATTCATCCGGTTGAGCACCATTTTATTATTTTGTGTGATTTCACATGAATATGACTGAAGGAACCACAGTCCCACTGGATGTGCTATAAACATCCGGTTGAAGTGGCCAGCAATAACAGGCGTTACACTTGCCAGAGACTATCCTTAGGGGAAAAAATGGGTTTCCCATGTTGTTTGAGATAAATCAATTTCCTTCCAAAGCATCTTTTACTGCCATTATTTTATGGTGGGTTGAAAACTGCCAACCTAACATGTAATACTCAATATTTAGTTTCTCCCGTATATAGTACACTTACCCCAAGGTATTGCATAACTTTTCACCTGCCCTCATTAATTCTGCTTCCTTTTAATTTGCTCATTCTTGTTTCTTCAGCAGCTTTTATAACACAATTAGTGTGAAAAAATTCACTGTAAATACAGCAGTAACACTCATCCATTAAACGTTACCTACGTCCTCATGAAATTCTCAGTTTATATGTCAAGAAGGATTTAACTTAAAATAATTAGGTGTCTTCATTTTAAAATATTAAAAGCATTAAATACCCGTGAATTATTAGCCCTTAAGAACAGTAAGAATATAAATAGGTGAAAATATGTTTTATTATGATTAATAACTGAGAGCAAAAATGATGCTGCTCATACCACTTACACAGAATGAGAAAATTTTATTGAAATCTTTTTAAAGATTTAATTTTCACTATAAGACCTCTGTTCCAAGTTATTTACTTAAATAATTTTTAAATAGACTACTTTGCTGATGTATAGATAATACTTCTTACGTAGTGCTATACTACCAGTATCTCCTACTAGGTAGCAAGTACAAAGTTAGAACAAAAACAAAGCAAAAACAAACACACAAGAAAATTCAAGAAAAAAGTCTTGAAAATACCCAAGGCTGTGATTACTGGTACAAGAAACCAACTCTTCTTATCAAGAGATTTCAAAAACCCAAAATCAAACCAGGACAAAACAAAGCAAAACAATAAACACCAAAACCCCACCGAAATGAAACCAAAAATAATCCTCCTTCTGCCCTCAAAATAAAACCAAATAATTAAAGTGACAGTACTAATGAATCCTATGACTATTTCAGACAAAAATTTATTCTTAGACTGATCTTTCATGGTAGAGAATGGGCCACAAAAACATTTCACACTCCAAGGACATATTCCCCAATGTCCATTTTAGATATCACTACATTAGATAACCTGCAGAACAACTTTCACAGAATAAAGTAACATTCTCAATTGTTCTATGATATCAGCATAATCCTAATGTCAAAATCCTACTAAGACGTTATAATAAAATCAAATTACTACTCTAAACTCCTGAAAAAAGACACGTCATTTTTAATGAAACTATGAACAAATAAAATTCATCAATATTTTTTAAAAGTTAAAGGATCATAGCCTGATAGCGTTTATCTGATGCATGAAAAGTTCATTAACATATAAAATGCAATCAATTTAATTCTCCACCTTAACAGAAAAAAGAACAATACTGTTTGGCTGACAGAGCTTTTGATAATATTTACTGTTCATTTATGGTAAAAAACCCTCAGTAAATTAGGTACATAAAAAGGTTTTCTCACTTTACATTAAGGCATCTATGTAATCATGAAGTAAATAAAGTCTTTAATTTCTTTGTAACTTTAATTAACATGTTTGTGTTGAGTTTCCAGGAAGTTGCCTCTTTACTAAAATGTCAGAGTTTCAGGGAGCAGCCTTGGCCCTTAGTTCTTGGAGAGATATTGGTCAGAAAATGATCAGACACCCCTCAGTAAAGCAAACATGAAACAAATTTAATTGAGAGAGAGAAAGACAGGTTTATGGAGTAAACATGTTTACAAAGCAGGATATATTCATCATAGACAATGAATGGGCCCCCATTTCCAGGGCAAGTAGGCAAAGAGTCTTTGAACATGGCTAGGGGTGTTCTTTTATACTGCCTGGGTTGGACGTGCCTGGTGATTCAAAAGTCACCTTCAAACCAGAGTCTTACTGCACATGGGGACCTCTGATAACCTTCTCTGAGAACCCATGGGGCCACATGATCATTAGTCTTACGGCTGTTCTAGGTCATCTTCAAGACTCTATCACACTTGTTGTTAGGCTAGAGTCAGTGGTTTTCAACCTTCCTAATTCTGAGACCCTTTAATACAGCTCCTCTTGTGTGTGGTGACCCCCAATCATAAAATTATTTTTGCTGCCGCTTCATAACTATAATTTTGCTTCTGTTATGAATTGTAATGTAAATGTCTGATATTAGGTGACCCCTGTGAAAGGGTCATTTGACCCCCAAAGGGGTCATGACTCGCAGGTTGAGAACCACTGAGTTAGTCTTCTACATCAGTTTGCATCAGTTTGCTCAGTTCTGATTACTGGATTGGTAAAGCATTCCTTCCTCCCAGGTGTGAGCAATCACTTGGAAAAAATTAAGGTTGGTGGAACCAAGACGGCACCCTGGGAGTCCTGCCTTGTCCTTCTTCCCAGAAAAGTTGCTCTCAATGACTTAGCTACTTCTCCCCAAACAAAATTATTTATAGCCTGATTTCTGACCTAGATTTTAATTTGATATTGATCATATAGCAATTATTTTCATGCTGTTTAGGGTTATTAGATACTTCCCTAGAGAAAACTCTAACTGCAGGTATATCTTTAAATTTTAATCTCATAATACCGCTTAAATTTTATTACTTATATGACTTTCTATCAGCCTTTAAAATTTGTCCATAAAATTAAGATTTTCTATAGTAACAATAAGTATGAATAAAACAAAAATAAAGGCAGATCTCTAGGTTACTGGATTTTAGGATTCAGTCTATTATGATTCATAGGATCACAATCTAGTAACCAAGTTAGGACTTAGCTAATAACACAGTACAATTCAAGAAGCATAATAACTTGGACTATCTAAGCTTTTATATTAAACTCATAAGTACAAAAATAAAGTTAAACATAGCAACAATTCTTTAGTTCATTTATTTTTGTAGTCAAATATTTTCACAGATATGCTCATTTTTGTGTTTTAGTCCAGATTTGTCTTTAACTTCTAATTGCTTTCATTAAGAATGAACAAATACAGCCAGATTCCATATTGACCAAAATTATTACAGTATTAGTTTGCTGCTAATTGAACTATAAAACATGATAAAACATTAAATATTATAAACTTTATAAAACCATATATATATATATATATAATTTTAATACCTGGGAAATAAATGGCAAAAATGAAATGTGTTGTAGTTTATTTTGGTCATAGATTATAGATGATGTATAGTGTCAATGGCTAATTCTAAATATCAAGTATTTATTTGATATTTGGTTGATCAGAAATATTTTACCTTTTCTTGATATTTTAACAAGTTGTTTTTTTCCTCCCTGTCACTACTTCAGAATTGTGACATGAATGTCACATAGGAATTGAGAACTGTTTTGAGTGCCTCACATGAATAACAACATAATTCTGGTTGTCAAAGGTACTTTGATTAATGTACTGAAGAAAATCAGTTAGGCTTCTCACTCTGGAGTTTTAGATGTCATTAAGCTGGTGCACAGAATATCATAACTCTTATTCTTATGATTCTAACGCCTGAATTGAAGCTTTTGGTAGTTCTGTGCAGAGCCAAGTGATGAAACAGTTGCAACACACCTTCTCACTTAACTGTCCTTCTTGCATTTTAAATAAAATTAACATACAAAAATATTCATATGATCTCTGCTGACAAGACAACAAATCACAAAGAAATGTAGGTATAGAGAATGTCTATGATCGATGATTATCAAATGAAGAAAAACTACCCATAAAAGAATGTCAACCAAAAACTATTAAATTATTTCAAATTATAGAAATACAACCTTAGAAATGTTTGGACTGTTTAAAATGAGGATGTTAATAGTGCTCCACTATTCAGTGATGGCTAATACAATCACACATTTTATTTATGATATCCTTACTTTTTAACATTCACAGGCAGTACAACAGGCATACATAGATAAACGTGGTCTTGAAATCACGTTGGGAAATGATCTTAACAATATTCATTTTCTTTTACATAAGGATAACAAGGGAGAAAAAATGGACTATCTGCAAACAGTGATCATTCCTGAAATACACCGTCTTGAAGGAAAGTTAAAAGTTGTTGACATTTCCTATGGATGAAAAAGGGGCAAATATAAAAGAGTTTTCAGTTACTATCCTGACTGTCTACACCACTATTCTTCATAGAATCTGATAAGAATGTTTAAAAACCCTTGGATAATTTCTTGACTCAACAAAATTAAAAGAATTGAAGTTATACCCTGTATCATTTCAGATCCTAAGGCAATAAAGTTGGAACTCACTTCCACATAGATTTTCATCATCACACAAAGAGAAGGAAACTAAACAACCTTATGCTGAATGACAGTTGGGTCAAGGGAGAGATAAAGGAGGAAATTGTAAATTCCTCCAACATAACAACAAGGAAGCCACAAGTGTTGCCTGTGTAACACTGCAAAAGTGGTGGTAAAAGGGAAATCAATCACATTAGATGCTACATCTAAAAAAAAAAAAAATAGAAAGAGAGTACATTGCCAACCTAAGGAAGCATCTCAAGGAAAAGGAAGAGCAATCCAATCCCGTATCTAGCAGAAGAAAAGAAATAACCAAAATGAAATCACAAATAATTGAAACTGAAACAAAAGAGTCATTCAGAAAACTAATGAAACAAATAGCTTGTTCTTTGAAAAGATAAACAAAATTGACAAACCTTTAGTAAGATTAACTGGAAACAGTAAAGTAAAATCTGTCATAATCTTCATCAGAAATGAAAAAGTGGAAATAACAACAGATACCACAAAAGTATAAGAAATTAACACTGACTGCTACAAAAATAATTCTTCACCCAGAAATTTGACAATGTGGAGGAAATAGACCAATACCTGGAATCATACCATCTCCCTAGACTTAATCAGGAAGAAATAAATCACTTAAACAGATAAATATAAAGTGCTGAGATTACAGAAACAATAATAAAGCTTACCACCACCACCCCACACCCCACAAAAAAGCCCAAGACCAGATGGCTTCACATCAGAATTCTATCACACCATCAGACATGAGCTTGTACCTATACTGTAGAACCTATTCCAAAACATTGAGTAGGAAGAAACCTTCCCCAGTACATTCTATGAAGTAAACATCACTCTGATACCTAAACC
The DNA here is from genome assembly GCA_963574575.1 of Galagoides demidoff. Lineage (NCBI taxonomy): Eukaryota > Metazoa > Chordata > Mammalia > Primates > Galagidae > Galagoides > Galagoides demidoff. The sequence continues at coordinate 54,591 of CAUYQV010082857.1, read as the reverse complement.
AGGAGAATACTCAGCTAAAAAGGAGAACTACAGTCCAATTTCACTCATGAATATTGATGCAATGATAATCAATGAAATCTTAGGTAATAGATTACAGTTACTCATTAAAATATTATACACAACTAAAGTAGGCTTTAACCCAGGGATGCAAGTCTGGTTTAACAAATACAAATCCATAAATGTAGTACACCATATCAGTAGAAGCAAAAACAGATAATATGATCATCTCAGTGGATGTAGAGAAAGCATTTGACAAAATTCAGCTTCCTTTTCTAACAAGAACACTTAAGTAAACAGGCATAGGTGACACATTTCTTAAACTGATAGAAACCATCTATGACAGACACATAGCCATCATTATATGGAATGGTGTAAAACTGAAAGCTTTTCCACTTAGTACTGGAACCAAACAAGAATCTTCTCTATCACCACTGCTGTTCAACAAAGTTCTGGACATTCTAGCCAGTGCAATCAGGCAAGAGAAGTATATGAAGGGAATGAAAATGTGGGTGGGAGAGGTCAAGCTCTCGCTCTTGGCTGATGATGTGATCTTATACGTGAAAAAAATTCCAGTGACTCCTGGAAGTGATCAAGTACTTTTTATACTGTGGGAAGTATTGTCTCAGAGTATAAAATCAATGTCAACCAATCAGTAGCCTTGTATATTCCAATAAAGGCAAGTCAAAAAAGAAATCAAAGACACAATTTCCTTCACAGTGGCTTCAAAGAAAATGAATTATCTAGGAATATAACTAAAAAAGAGGTGAAGAATCTCTACAAAGACGGTTATGAAAGCCTAAGAAAAGAAATAGCAGAAGACAGTAACAAATGGAAAAACATACTATGGTTTTGTCTGGGAAGACAATATTATTAAAATGTTAATTCTACTCAAATCATCTACAGATTTAATGCAATCCTCATTAAAATAACAACATAATACTTTGAAGAATGGGAAAAACTGGTTCTTTGTTTTGTATGGAACCTGAAAAAACAAGATATAGCTAATGCAATTCTTAGTAATAAGACCAAAGCTGGAGGCACCACCCTACCAGATTTCAGATTATGTTACAAGTCTACGGTAATCAAAACAGCATGGTTTTGATACAAAAATAGAGACATGCACATTTGGAAACAAGTAGAAAACTAACAAACAAAACTAGTAAGTCTCTTACCACCCTCTAATCTTCAACAAACCAAACAAAAGCATACACTGGGAAAAAGAATCTTTCGTTTCATATTTATTTATTTATTTAGACAGAGTCTCACTTTGTCATCTCTGGTAGAGTTCCCTGGCACCATAGCTCACATCTACTCTTAGGCTCAAGTGATTCTCTTGCCTCAGACTAATGACTAGCCGGGCTACAGACCCCCTCCACAACGCACAGTTAGGATTTTAAGAGATGGTGTTTCGCTCTAGCTCAGACCAGTCTTGAACTGGTGAGCTCAGGTGATCCACCCACCTCGGCCTCCCAAAGTGCTGGGATTACAGGTGTGATCCACCATTCCCAGAGAAAAAGAATCTTTATCTAATAAATGGTGCTGCAAGAACTCGATAATCATATGTAAAAGACTGAAATTAGACCCACAGCTTTCACTTCTTACAAAAATTGACTCAAGATGGATAAAAGATTTGAATCAGAGGCATAAAATGATAAAAATCCTAGAAAAAAAAAGTGGGAAAAACTCTAAAGGATGTCAGCCTGGGGAAAGATTTTATGAAGAAGTCTTTAACGGCCATCACAACAACAAAAATAAATAAATAGGACTTAAGCTGAAAAGGTTCTGCACATCTAAGGACACAAAAATTAAAGCAAATAGACAACCTTTATAATGGGAAAAGATAGTTCCATGTTACAAATCTGACATAGGCTTGATATTAGAATCTATAGAGAATTCAAATTAATCACCAAAAAAGAGCAAACAACACCATCTATCACTCAACTATCACAGGGCAAGAGATATGAGCAGATCCTTCTCTGAGGAAGAAAGAAAAATAGCTCATAAACATTTAAAAATATGCTCATTTTCTTTAATCATCAGAGAAATGCAAATCAAAACCACCCTGGGACATTACCTAACTCCACTGAGAATAGGCCTTATCACAAAATCTCAAAGCTGAAAATGCTGGCTGGGATGTGGAGAGAAGGGAACACTTTTACACTGTTTGGGGGACTGCAAACTAGTACAGCTTCTTTGGAATGAAGTATTGAGAATCCTCAAAGAATTCAAAATAGACCTTCCATTTAATTCCCCCGTCTCATTAGTAGGCATCTATCCAGGTGAAAATAAAAATCATTTTATTATAAGGACATTTGCACTAGACTGATAATTGCAGCTCAGTTTACATTTGCTAAGATGTGGAAACCACCTAAAAGCCCATCAGTCCTCGTATACCACGGAATACTGTTCAGCCATAAGAAAAGATGGGGATTTTACGTCTTTTGTATTAACCTGGAGTGGAAACATATTCTTCCTAGTAGAGTATCACAAGAATGGAAAAGCAAGTGTTCTCAATAATAATATGAAGCCAGTGGACAATCTAATAGGCCCACATAAGAGAGAAACTCAATTCAATCCAAGTTGAAAGAAGGGTGTAGGAAGCAGGAAGGAGGTTGGTGTGTTCCCACTTCATGGGCACAATCTAAGGATATATGGCACACTTTTGGGGTGCTGGACACAACTACAAGAGGGATTCTACTTAGGAAATGCAAACATTATAACCTAGTTGTCTGTAGCCTCACATTAATGTGAAATAAAAAATAATAATTTCTTGAAAAATTGGAGTTAATGTATTTTTACTTCCTCTCTTTCTGGCTCTATAATTGTAGGCATCTTTAAGAAGATTTTTATACATCTTTAAGAAGATTAAGAAGATTTTCAGCTTTTTATCCAAAAATTTCTCATGGAATAATAATATAGATGAGAGTAAATCTAGAAATAATGTAGTAGCACTACATTTTCTGGTATTGATATTTTTCTATTAGCTATACACTCAGAGTAAATTTTTATTATGGAAAATTATATGATTTATACTTAATATAAAATGAAGATCAAAGAAAAATTTAAATTGCAGAAATAGAGTGAACTGAAATATTCAGAAAAGGCTGTTCTAGAAAATTGATTCAAGTTAGGATCATTAGTGAATAAAATTCCTCTTTTAGGAGAAAAGATAAGCGAAAGAAGTTGAGACTATTTATATGACGAGAGAAAAATTCATTCTGGTGAGTATTGTGTGGCAGGATGGAAAAGCATTGCCAAGCTCAAATTGCAGACTGTTTAAAGTAAAGATGAAGTACACTATTATTTAATAAGCCTATAAGAGTTAACATAAAGATGATGTACATTATAATTTAACAAGCCTTGGCAGTGGCTGAGGTGACAGAGGAAGTTCTCTCTCCCATAAAATATACAAAGAAACTAGATAACATGATGAGTTTAACATTAAAATGCATAATTTATCTTGAAATTAGGAAAAGGAAGTCAGTCGATGGCAAACATAAAGGGAAAATGCAAAACAGTGAGGTGGGGAAAAGCTGAATTTGGAACAAAGGGGGCTAAAGGTTGGTGCTCTGAAATGAGGCTGAGATTTTACCCCTCTTGGGACAGTCACTGGAACTTCATGCCTATTCAGGATGGCAAATGGGAACAGAATTCCCCACATAAACTCAGACACACAGTCACTTGTAAGGTGGACACTTGATCAATTCCAACTCCCAGTCTAGGGTGCCATAAAGGAACTTGGTATAGAGAAAAAGGATAGGGCTCGGCGCCTGTGGCTCAATTGACTAAGGCACCAGCCACGTACACCTAAGGTGGCAGGTTCGAATCCCCAGCCCGGCCCGCCAAAAAACAATGATGGCTGCAACCAAAAAATGGCCAGGCGTTGTGGCGGGCGCCTGTGGTCCCAGCTACTTGGAAGGCGGAGGCAGGAGACTTGCTTGAGCCCAGGAGTTGGAGGTTGCTGTGAGCTGTGATGCCATGGCACTCTACCCAGGGGGATAGCTTGAGGATCCGTCTCAAAAAAAAAAAAAAAAGAAAGTTATATATGTCATTTGGGGTTTAGATACTTACTCCTTTTAGAGGAGGAACATTAACTGGACCTAACATCTGCTTTAGAGGTTCTGGAAAAGGTCCCTGGTTTCTTTGCTTTACAGCGACCAGAGCCACCTTCCAAAGATTCTCTGAATTCTTAAAATAGATCTGCAAAGAATAAAATACAAGAGAGTAAGTACCCATAAGTCAGAGCAAAGTCTAAAACTCTTCATTAATTAAAAGTACACAGATTACAGAACTTTTTAACAGCCATAAAAATCCATCTAAAGCTTTTTTCCTAATCAAGAATCTCTTAAGGCGGTACCTATGGCTCAGGGTGTAGAGTGCCAGTCCCATATACGGAGGTTCAAACCCGGCCCCAGCCAAACTGCAACAAGAAAGTAGCCAGGCATTATGGTGGGTGCCTCCAGTCCCAGCTACTTGGGAGGCTGAGGCAAGATAAACGCCTAAGCTCAAGAGTTGGAGGTTGCTGTGAGCCGTGTGATGCCACAGCACAAGGGTGATAAAGTGAGACTCTGTCACTACCAAAAAAAAAAAAAATCTCTTAAATGCATCATTTCAAATGGGATCAGCATGAAGTGCCAATCCCCCCAAAAGTTTCCCCCAAATCGTGCCACAATACTAGATCTTAAAATAGTAGGCTGTAAACACTTTAATCCAAATCTTTAAGCTAACTTCACCAAAAATAACATTTCAATCTCAATGGCTTATCTCTCCTTACTCCCTTACCTTCCTTCTTACAGGCAAAGATACAGAAATCAGGGTAGGAGCAAAAGACTTATACAGCGACAACAAAGCCTGGAGATGAGGCTGCATTCCCTGAAATAAAATAAAAGTTTGCCATTTTCAATTTTGTGGCCGTTAATAAACTGAGAAAACAAATATCAAGAAGAAAAAAATAACAAAAAACATAAACTGAAACTAAACATTTATTCAGGCCTTAATTTCACTAAGAGCCACAAAAAGATGCTACAGAAAATAAAGGAGTAATCAGACATTTTAATCAACCCCCTCCAACTTTCGACGTTCTCGTTTATAACCTTTCCCCCAATTCTTCCTTGCACTCATATTTGCTCCCTTTTTCTTTTCCTATTTATCTTCTTTTGTGCCTATAACTTAGGCATACCAGTCATACTTAATAGCATGGCTTATTTTCACTGGAAGCATACCCAGGACTCTAAGTTTACTTGTTCTTAATTTAGACATCAAGGAGGTAGGACCAGAAGGGAAGCCAAGAATAGAGAGCAAATGAAATATTAATAATACCTGATTATCATAATTCTCAGAAAATTAACCAGGAAATCACTATTGGTATGCAGTAGTAGTCAAACAGCTCTGATATAACCAAAACAAATCTTTTTTTTTTTTTGAGAGAGAGACAGACAGAGTGTCCCATTTTGTTGCCCAGGCTATAGTGCCATAGCATCATAGCTCTCAACCAACCTCACACTCCTGGGTTCAAGCCATCCTCCTGCCTTAGCTTCCCAAGTAGCTGGAACTACACGTACCTGCCATGACACCAGGCTAATTTTTCAGTTTTTAGTAGAGATAGGGTCTCACTCTTACTCAGGCAGGTCTCAAAATCCTAATTTCAAGGGATCCTCCCTCCATGGCCACCCAGAATGCTAGAAGTACAGGCATAAGCCACAGCACCCAGCCCAAAACTAGTCTTAATCAAAACACTAACTTCACAATGGAAGAAGTCATCAATGCTAGCTAGATACCTGTGTTTTATATATCTGGCTATCCCAGAGAAAGCGTACCATTAAAATGAATTCCGAGGAAGTAATCAAATTGCTATATTATACTAAAATTTTATAGACTCGAATACTGTACAAAGTAAGGCAGCAAATGGGACTTAGAAATACAGTATTTCTATTTTATAACAGCTCCTTAAAATTAAAGTTATTAAAATCAAAATGACCAGCTCAGCGCCTATGGCGCAAGCAGCTAAGGCGCCAGCCACATACAACTAAGGTGGCAGGTTCGAATCCAGCCCAGGCTCGCCAAACAACAATGACGGCTGCAACCAAAAATAGCCGGGCATTGTGGTAGGCACCTGTGGTCCCAGCTACTTGGGAGGCAGAGGCAGAAGACTCACTTGAGCCCAGGAGTTGGAGGTTGTTGTGAGCTATGATGCCACAGCACTCTACCCAGAGGGACAGCTTGAGGCTCTGTCTCAAAAAAAAAATCAAAATGACCCACTTTATGTTGAAAGTATCTTTTGACCTCTGTACACCCATTATCAATGAGTATCAGAGTGCTTAAGTTGGAACTTTTTTTTAGAAAACAAATATTTAGTAGAACAGATATCTTTAGAATTTATTGTCTAGTTAACTATTATCTTTGTTGTTAAAAAGTTAACCCTAAAGAGGCAAAGGAGAGCTGTACAGTTAAATATGATATGTTGAACATATACGACCCATTAAAAAGACAATAAAGGAATGAAAAAGGTATAAATCACAAGTTCAAAATGAACAAGGGCGATAACAACAAATGAGAAATTTAAATAGGATTTTAGAACTATAATTGAAGATGAGCCAACAGCAACCAAGTTAGCAGAAGAAAGAAAATGAAACCTAATCATCAACAGAAAAAGCCTCAATAGCAGCAGATTCATGGTTGAGAATTCCCAGAAAGGTTCAGGAATTTGAGGGACCCAACATCTCTGAGAAGTGGAGATATAAGAGGGACAGAAAATAAGACGATTGCTTAAAAGCCTACATAAAAAGCAGTTAGAACCCCAAATTCCTTCATTACATTGACAAAACATTAGGGCTTTACCCTCAGAAGATGAACATGAACATGGACTTAGACAACTAGGGTACAGCTGAGGGAGAATCATGACCATTCCTCACTCCTTTCCATGGCTTAGGTCCCAGAGTGCCAAATGTCTGGTATATATCCATGATAGTTAATTTTACATGCCAATTTGACTAGGCCATGGGGTGCCCAGATATTTGGTCAAACATTAATCTCAATGTTTCCATGAGGGCATTTTAGATTAACAAATCAGTAGACTTTAAGTAATATAGACTGCCCTCCATGTCAGTAGGTCTCAGTCAATAAATCGAAGGCCTGAATTCACTCCAGAGAAAGAGCAAATTCTCCAGCAGACTATCTTTGAACTTTAACTGCAATGTCAGCTCTTCCTGGTTATAATGGAACATTGGCTCTCCTGGATTTCCAACCTTATGGCCCACCTTGCAGATTTTCTATTTCCCAATCTCAATAATCATATAAGCCTATGAACCAATTCTTTATAATAAACACATAAACACACACGCACATATGCACACACGAAAACACCAACCCTACTGGTTCTCTTTCCAGGCAGGAAATAAGGAAATTTTTCTTCAGCAAAATGACATGGTCATCTGGGAATTTCCCCAACTTAACATCAAGATATTACAATGAACAAGTTCTGCTCACTTACACAAGTTTTCAATCATTTTAGTGCTTTACTATTAAACATGAACAAATAAGCTTTATGGAACATTTGAGGCTCGGCACCCATGTTCAGTGGTTAGGGAACCAGCCACATGCACCAGGACTGGTGGGTTAGAACCCGGCCAGGGCCTGCTAAAAACAATGACAACAATAACAAAAAAAAATAGCCGGGCATTGTGGTAGGCTCCTGTAGTCCCAGCTACTGGGAGGCTGAGGCAAGAGAATCACTTAAGCCCAAGATTTTGAGGTTGCTGTGAGCTGTGAAACCATAGCACTCTACCAAGGGTGACATAGTGAGACTCTGTCTCAAAAATAACAACAACAAAAAAAAATTGAGACAAATCTCTACCATCAGAAGACAGACCAAACAAACTAAAGAAAGGAACTCTAAGGAAACAGATGCAAAACCAATAATAGAAAACAAAAATCACAGCTCAAGGTACATACACACAGACTCAGGACTGTTAGAGAATCCCAAAAATCATCTTCACAAATCCTTAGAATGAGATCTAACTCATCTTTCTTTCTTTTTTTTTTTTAACTCATCTTTCTTAATTGAAAGACTGTTCTGGACAGGGCCTAGTACAGGGGTGAGGAACCTGCTGCCTTAAGTCCACATGTGCCCTCCTAGGTCCTCAAATGCAGCTTTTAAATGAAATCTAAATTTTACAGAACAAATCCTTTTGTTTTTATTAATAAATGTTTGTCATTTGTTTGCTTTTTAAATTAATGTATTCAAAATACCAAAGAATAAAGTAAGTTTCAACAAAATAATCCTCCCAGATTGACAAACACAATTAGAAATTAGTATACCATAAAGGTTAAATGGACGGCTGCTACACTCATGATTTAGTTCTAACTTGCCATGCCTGCCTGGCACCAATACCACATGAGGCTGACTGTCGAGAGTTTATGAGGGTTGAGTACAGCAGTCTGTTATCAGCTGTTCACAGAGGTACACTATGTTTCTGCTTGAAGTAGAATTAGTGAATAGTTGCATAGCTCAACAGTATTTCTAAATTCTGTTTTTTTAACAGCCCATTATGTCAAAGACCAAGAGAACACTGAAGGAAGAAAACAGATTTTATAATGAGAACTGGAAATTGTAACATTATCTTATTTTTGGCCAGGCATAGTGGCTCACACCTATAATCCTAGCACTTTGGGAGCCTGAGGTAGGTGGATCACATGAGCTCAGAAGTTCGAGACCAGCCTGAGCAAGAGTGAGGACTCCCACCCCCTACCTCAACTAAAAATAGAAAGATTAGTCAGACGATGTGGCAGGTGCCTGTAGTCCCAGCTACTTGTGAGGCTGAGGAAGGAAGGTCACTTGAGCCCAGGAGTTTAAGGTTGCCATAAGCTAGGCTGATGCCATGACAAGCTAGCCTGGAGCAACAGAGTAAGACTTGTCTCAAAAAAAATTATTAACAAATCCAGATGTTCTTATCTCTTTTCATTGTAGCTTGCATCAGCAAAACCTCTGTGCTGATGCTACTATCTTAAGTGACACTTTGCTATTAATTCTATTAGTACAAACACAACACAGCATTGTCAGTTTCACACATGCTAAAGTTGAAGAATAATGTATTCAGTATGAATTTGTTGTATCATTCTAAATTGTGTTGGCTACTGCAGGGATAGGTGTTAGCCAAAATTTTGTCAAGGACAGTAAAATTTTATAAAGAACAGAATGACCAATGTGAATTATTGAAAGAAGATTTCTATAGGAATGCAGCATTTCTGTGTGACATGCCGAATCAAAATGATTTCAATATTTTTGTAAGGCAAAACTAAGTATATATATATGTGGCAAAAAATCCAAGCATTTCTAAAAAGTTATCTTTTTTATTTTTTTCCTTTTCTTTTTTTCTTTTTTTATTGAATGGTTACTATGTACATTAATGCAATTCTGGGGTACAGTGTGGTGTTTTCACATACAATTTGAACTATTTCCAACAAACTGGTTAACATAGCCTTCATGTCATTTTCTTAGTTATGATGTTAAAACATTCATATTCTACACTTAGAAAGATTCACTTGTACACACCAGACTTATATTCTGCTCCCCACCTACAATCACTCTCAGTCCCCACCAGCAGTGACATTCTATTCTACAGCATCTCTACAACTTGGTTTCAAAATGTGACCAAAAGATATGGAGTGATTAAATTTCATGAATATCATATTTTCTGATGAAATACTTGATCTAGTAGCTACAGAATGCTCATAATAAATCACTGGTGGATTAAAAACTAGGAGAAAAAAACTACAATCTACATTTTGTGTAACTAGCCTACTTTAGATGATACAACTCAGAAAGGAAGCATTATTCTAGGAATTCAATCACTAGGATTCATATTTCCTTCTCAGTCAAAAGATACATACCATATAACAGGAAACTACACCTAATCCCCTTGGCTTGTTAGTTATATGAATAACCACCCACAAATACCCTACCAAAAACATCTTTATCTATGGGGAAATTTTAAAGGCTGAATAAAATGTTCATTATCTCCAAGTGAGGGTGGCTGTGAGTTTAGGTCTGCTAAACTCTAGATCCCACTCACACTCACAATACCGAATTTCTAGAATTAAAAGAGGAGTTAAAAAATCCTTCTATTTTCATGGGCTTAATGTGTTAATTATCAAGTAGATATTAATCTTATTAAGAGCTCTAAAATAAAGACCAGTGTTATATTTGGGGAGCTGCCTGGTATTAAAGTGAAAGCAGCAGCTTCCGTTATTGTGATATACTGGGCCATGCCTTCTTCTAAAAATATAAAGTACTTGCTATGCAATCCATACTCAAATGTCCAAAGACACATCTAAGTAACTCATGTAAATAGTTTTTGATATTCTAATACCCAATAATTCTTCAAAGTCCCATCCTTTGTCCCACTTTGTTTCTAAAGCATCTTTGAAGCTTTATTAATGGTGCTGTTTCTTTCTTCCCATCAAGTGGTATAGTTGTCACTACTTAGAATCCTTTAAACTGTTTACCTTAATTGTGTATTTAATATATTGTATCATTCATCATTTTGACTGTTAACTCAATAGAACCAGTCAACTATTCTTCATTCTATTCAAACTTTTGAAATGATGTTATTACTTCAATACCTAATCTTTGTGAAGGTGTACAGAACAGCAAAATTGCAGTTTTCACAAGATTTTCTTTCCTTTGAAGGAATCGCATGACTCCAGCTTCAATTTGCAAAGTATAATTAAAATAAGTTGACATGCCTTAGAATTTTTCTTGTTTGGACACTCTTCTTCTGCTAACTTAGCTCCTATCTTTCTATTCTGCTTTTTTTAGTCTATTATTAATGGGTAAATGTTTTTTATAGATATTAATAAAAGAATTATTCCTTCAGAAATACTATCTGCAGCAAGTAAACAATAGCCTTTCTGATGGGGTACATTTTAGCAGTACCATTTTTCTTTACTCCTTTGACTTTCTCTCAAAAGGCACACTCAGCAGAGAACAGAAAGGTACCACTCCTTACTGATTTATTAATTTCAATCCTCAAACACCTAAGTCTGTGTTTACACCATTTTTTATGATCAGTAATTATTTTCTACCTGTCTGACAGCATTCCTGTTTCTTAGCCTTTCAACCCCCTAACAATCGGAGAAAAACAACAAGGGTTAGAGGGAATTAAGAAACATTCTAAAATTCATTTTCCAAGTTTTGATTTAGATATTAAAGTAGATATAAAGTGAGACCATTGTATTATGAGACCTCAAAATAGACTATCAATGTTCACTAGCAGAAGCCCTTTTGTGGACCACACATCTTCTACCCGTATCACAGATAAATCTCAAATTTTCAGAACACTAACAGGTCTATAGGTGTTCCAGACTGCTGTTCTTGATTGTGTTGATATGCAAGACTGCTTCTCATTTTTAAAGCTAACAATTACAAATTATTTTAGAAGTATGTACATATGTTGTCATGGAGTCAGGAAAATTATCTTCATATAATTTTTTTTCACTTAAATTTGTACTTAACTAGTTTCCAAAGTTCAACACTCAGCGGGCAAGTTAAAAAAAAAAAAAAAACAGCCAAGAAAAAAAAGAAGCCAATTCCAATGAATCTACCTGGTTGGCTCATCCACATAGAAAGAAGAGAACTGGCCACATTAAGTTTTAAAAGAAGGTGCCTGCTATTAGTGGCCTTGAGGTTTAAAAACAGCAATGCATCAAAGTGAGGCCTCATGACTAGGACTTTATATAACTTTTTAACCCACAAAAGACAAGAGCTTCCACTCAGCACTGAATAGGACTTGATTTGGTTAAGAAACCCTTCAATGGCTTTCAAAAAGCCTCATCCAACTGCAGAGTATGGTCAAGAGCACAAAAAGATTTCCCTGGAGATCACCTCTTCCCAGTAAACCCAGATTGCTTTGACACTGCCAGGGAGATAATTGTATCACTTTGACATCCCAAGCCTACCAGTCCAAAGGAAATTCCAAACACAGAGGTTCAAATGCAGATACAACCCCACAGGGCTGATCAGGTTGGCCTGATCCTGACTGTGTGGGTTACCACTTCTATGATAACAGAGCACCCATAGACAGTAGGTACAGATCCTCCAGTTGAGTTGTTATTTTAAAAACACAAATGCACTTGAAAGAGGAGGATACCATAGACCATCCCCAGCAATCAACAGAGCACCAAAGTACCCTGGTTTCTTCCATAGAATATGTCAGCGTCCCACAATTTTTGTAGAACTTCACCTTGACTATATAGAATTGAACTGCAATATCTCTTACTTACAGGATGCTCAAACCTCAGAGATTCCAAAAAAAAAAAAAAAAAGTACCATTAGATCATAAGTTACCCCCCCACCAAAAAAAGTGGGTTTTCTTGTACTTAAAAGAAGAGTGTAAAAGAGTTTAACCCCCTCTCCTGAGTACCTCCTCCCCAAGTTTTCCAACTTCAAAACTCAAAATACTGCTCCGCAAAAGAGCAAGGGTTCATTTGCATATTCAGATAACTTTAATATTGAGAGAGGCATAAAAAGAAAGGTGACAGGTGTAGATAGGTGACGCCTCAGAAAATATGCGTGCCCTCCTCCTTGCCCCTCACTCTCACGTCCTGTTCCCAGTTTTCTCTAGATAAACAGCCCATTCTCCCCAAATCGCCCCTCGCCTTCAGCAGGGAGAGTGGAAATATAAGCTGTTGCTGCAGCCTCCGGACACTGCACTGATAAATCAGAGGAAAATGCAAAACTTCTTGGCTTTGTCAGCTATCCTCCACGAGCATTAGACACCCATGCGCAGATTTCGCAGTCAGCGCTACCGAAAGGGAACCCTCAGTCAACCTGTTTGGAAATTCCGCAGAACTCCCGGCCCTCCGATCTTGGGTTCCCAGCCTCACCGCGCAGGATGGGGGACACCTGGCTCCCTTCATTAGTACCCCGCAAAGCAAGCTTGGAGGTGAATGGAAAAGAGCTCCTGCCGCCAGGATCCTACGGTTCAGTTCAGCAGCCAGAGGAGGGTGCCCAAGTTTCCGCGTGGGATGTCCCCGCCCACCCTGAGGGTCTCCGCACACTGCGCCCCCTGGCAGCCTACCCTTTCCGCAACCCCCAGGCATAGTAGTCGGAGAAGCTCGTTTCCAAGTTCTCCCGCCTGCTGGGGAGAAGGGGTGACGGAGGCTGCCCAGAAAGGAGTGCAAAGTCTGTGCCAGTGGCGCGCCCCCAGCCCCGGAGGTTGCCACCTCGCGCCCCACCGGGCCGGCTAGGGCACCGGCTTCCCCAACTCGGGGCTCAGTGCGGTCGCACTCACCCGCCTCGCCTGAGCTGCTGCCGTAGCCTGTGGGAGCCGCCGAGCCCCGAGCTTCCCGAGCTTCCCGTGCGCAATAAAGATGGTGGTGTGTGTCGGGAGACCACCCATTCCAGCGTCTGGCAACCCGGCGGCGACTCTGGCTTCTCAGCACTGAAGGAAGAGGAGGAGGAAGGAACGGCGCAGTCGGACGCCATCTGCTGTACACCTCTGCGCAGCCATTGGCTGCCTGGTGCGTCCCCCGAGCTGCAGGGCGCGGGGCCTCGGGGAGCTACCTTGCGCCTCGCCTTCACCAGCAGCCGCTCCCCGCCCCCCTCCCTTCGCCCGCCTCTCCCCCTCCTCCGTCTCCTCCCCCTCTGCCTCCCACCCCCACCCCGGCCTCCGGCCCGCGCTGTCGGACCCTCGGGGCAGCCCGCCCCCCGGGGCGAGCTGCAGCGGGCGCGCCGGCCTCAACTTCCGCTCCTCGACTCCTCGGCTCTTAGCAACTGTTTGCCGCAACTTTCAAGCTTCGGGGTGCAAGTACGGCCTGAGTGAGTGAGACTCACCAACGGAGCTGAGTCCCGGGTATCCGAGCCGCTGAGCGCTGCGGAGTGGGACGAGAGCTTTCCGCCTTGGGGCGGAGGGTGGGGGGGTCCAACAAAGTGTTGGGAGAAAAAGGGGAAGAGAGGGGAGGCTGTAGGCCGGGATTGATAACCTTACCCAACACGCACACACGCCCGAACACTCAGACACATACCATAAAGCACACACACACTGAGCCATCCCGCACGGTCCGGACGGCTCCGCGTTGCTCTGCAGTCCCCCAGCACGAGAGGGCTTCGGTGTTACTAGGAAAAGGACAAAGAAGATCCTGGGATGTGTGGGATAAGAGAGAACGGGAGATACGTGGGGTGAAAAAGTAAAGGAGACATTGGTTTGACTCGCTAAAGCGCCCGGGATCTGGGTCCGTACCTGCCTGGACTGGAGGAGCTCCCAGCTACTATCAGCCCGCGCCCACCAAAGCCTAGAAAAACTCCTAGGTCTGGGGACTCTTGTTTGAAGGTTTTGCAATACTGGGGCATTGGGCGAGGGCGGTGCGAGGAAGAGCGCCGCCCTGGAGGAGGTGAAGAGTCCAGTCCGCCCAGGTGAGGCAGGAGCGCAGAGAGCACGTGAGCAGACCAGGAGCGGAGTCACGGCTCACAAAGTCATTTGGTTACTCTCTGCTACTTGTTCCAAACCCTCCAGGTTTTCGACACCTTTGATCAAGGGAACTTCTTAGGCTTGCTCAGAGAGATGAAGTCGCTTCAAAAAGGAGAAGGGGAAGAAAGCACAAAGACTATCTATTGCCAATTACAGGATATTTTGCCTGTCATCTTTCTCTAAATGTGCGAGCCCAGCGACAGCAGGGATTGTATCTTTTCTATTTTATCCGATGCCCGGCACACCATGGGTGCTTAAAAAGAAGCAAAATAATAATGATAAAATTAAAGCTTGATGTCATAGCACAAAGTAGACTAAGGAGATAAATAGAGCAGCTAGATCTGGCACAGAGGGGGAAAAAGTACGTGCTACTGTAAAAGAAAATGAATGTGTTGGTGAGGGGCTCCCATCCGGCTCGCTGTAGGAAGGGTTCTGAAAGCAGGAAAACCTTATTTAATATTTTAAACAACAGTCCCTATTCTTCCAGTGAGCGTTACAGTCACATTCTGGGTTATGCTTTCCTTTCTGACATCACTGTCTCAAAAATAAATCAGCTGCCATCCAGATCCCAGAATATTTCCCCAAATCTAAGACTGTGATTTATTACTCCCAAGGGATAGAATGCCAGTCTTGTGAGTCTGGGGAAAGAGAAACTAATCCATTATGTTTTATTGTAATTTAAATATATACAGATCAATAGGCAATGAGTCTCTTTTAAGTAACTTGAGAAACAACAGCCAAAGAAAAACCCTGCTGTTTTCCTAACTGTTACATGCAGGCTTCACAGGTTTCCGTTTATCCCAGAATCATTGCTGCATTTCCAGGCCACATCCCATGCACATACATCCATATGGTGTGAAGACTTGTGTTTGCAATCCATCTGGAAAGAAGACATCAAGGACAACTTGTGAGTATGTCATTTATTGGCATGTTATTAACTCTTCAGAGACAGCGATATGTATGTTTTCCTTTATGCTGGCAATTTGATTTCAGCATCCATTCTCATTAATCCCTTGCTCTAAGGCAGGGATCACTTATGATATTCATAAAAATACTTTGGTTCTGAAGATGTAGCTTTACTCCTCTGAGGTATTGTTTATATTTGGTCTCCTAGGTTTTGAATCTAGGATATCAGCTAATGGTTATGAAAGGAAAGGAAAGCATAACCCAGTATGTGACTGTAATGCTCACTGGGAGAATAGTGACTGCTGTTTAAAATATTAAATAAGGCAATTATGTTTTACACGTTGGGCTTCTTAAAAAGAGAAGTAATTTATAGGAATGAAAGCTAAATAATTTCTAAAATACAAAGAGCTATGAATAATAAACATTGGTATATTTGACTCATTTAAGCTACAGACTAGTCATTTTCACTAAGGCACTGTCAATAACAAATTTTTCAGGATAGTCAAAGAGTATCAGATGCTTGAACTATATGTGACATCATGTGATTACATACAAATCTGGTAGGAGGAAAATGCAGGCATAAGATTCAGTCTGGCTTTCCTTTTTCAGTTCTATCCCAAACTCCCAATGCATGTTTTAAATATACATTTTACAGATGATATTATTTGCTCCTCAGCTTTGGTTCTTAATAAAAGCACTTCCCTTAGAATCTAAATAAAGTTAGAAACATTAAAAGGATAATGGAGGCAGGCAAAGAAGTGATGGTAATGAAGACTGTAAGAGGAGGACAAAAATTTTACAAAGTTAAGTGAATAAAGAAAGGATTTGGAGGGAAGTAACCTTGAAAAATAGGTAGCATCATTATGTGTAAGGAATAGATCAATGTTTCATGGATGGGAAATATGCTAGAGACTAGAAATTCCCATAACCCTGCACAAACAGATGATGCCAAAGGCCCAAATCAGCACCACACTTCCAATGAGTGTGAATAAAACAAAAGTACAGTGGAAGAGGAGAGGAGATGGGAGGAAAACGTGTCACAATTAGGTTCCTAGTGGGAACCAAAGGGGAACCACAGAGAAATGTAACCCTATGCCAGCCAAGTAATCTTGGAGTTTAAATTTTCATTTTTCTTGTTGCTCTGTGTTTGCCATTGCTTTTTTCTGAGCACAATGTTCTCAATACAATCTAACAAACTTGGATAGGAAAGTGTTGTGTAAATGAAATAAACAGGCAGTAGCATTAAATAAATAAGAGCTAAAGAAGGCGTGTAAATAACGAAACCCAATCGAAAATAGGTGTGAGACATGCAAACATGATCCAGTATCTTGGACTTGCCACCCAGGAAGTCACTGCCCAAGCCTACAGTAGCCCCTCCATTGAAGCAGTAAATTCAGTCAAATATTCAATCACTTTGAGGGACAAAACAGGAAGAACGGGGAAGGAGAAAAAGAACCATAGTTGTCTCATTTACACAATTCATTCAGGCCAATTCCAGCTTGGATGAAATCCTATGGCAAATCTGAACATTTTTTTCTGCCAAAAAAGAGCATTTAATCCTGGAATATAAATGTAAGTTTTGAGCTTGGTCCAGTAATTTAATTTTGATGTGTCAACATCTTAAAATACAACATAAAGATAATATCTTGTAAAGTAGTACAGTGGAACTCCATTGGCTTCTGGCCCAGCTCAGTCCCTCTGGGGTTCCAGTGCCTTCCCAGCAGACTCAACAGCTCTCACAAAGTTAGTCCTGAACCATCAACCTCAGTCGTTCACTCAGCAATGTAGTTGTTGAGTGTCTACTTTGTGCCTGGCACTGTACCTGGTGTTAGTTACTCAGCGGTATAGTGGGCAGTGTCCTTGCCCTCATGGAGTTTATAGTCTAATAGGGAACAATAAACAAAGGGGTGTGTAAATGATTATAAAACATAATGTAAAAGGAAAAGAAAAAAATGAGTTCTATGAAAAAGGTAGGAAAAGAGAGTGGGGAATAAGAGTCAGAGGAAAGATCTCTTAGATATTTAGGCTGAAGCCCAAAAGATAATGAGAGGTAACAATGATGGATTTTTTTCTAGATGTTGGCATTGTGCTAAATTCTTTGCACATATAACTTCATCCTCATAACCTCCCTACAAGGAAGGCACTGTGAGCAACTCCACTTTACAACAGAGGAATAGAGAGCTTAAGCAACTTATTCAAAGTCACACAGCTGATAAGTAGAAAAGCTAGTATTTGGCCAGGGAATCTGACACTAGGTGTGTGCATTTTTGATTACTAAGATACATTACATCTCATATAAGTAGGCATCTGCCAAGAAAGGGGGAGAAATGGATACATAGCCAAAGAACCGGTGTCTGGGAGTACTTGGCTCATAAAGACTATCGGAGGACCAATGTAGCTAGATAGTAGTGGGCCTCAGGAAGACTGCCATGAGGCAGGGTAAGCAAGGTAGTCAGGGGGCAGATGGGCAGGTTTTTGTAAGCCAGTGGGTGGTTTTAAGTCTATGAGCAATAGGATCTTACTTAGACTTCTGAAAGATCACCCTGCACAGAAACCAAGAAAATGGCAAGAATGTAACAGAGACCGGTGGCCAAGGCAAGAGATGGTGAGTTAATGGAAAAGGAGAGAACCAGAAGGGTCTGGCAGATAATTGGAAGGCCTGGCTCATACCTTCATTTCCACTTCTGTCTTCCCACCTCTTCCCAAGTTTGACATTCAGTTGTATACTTCAAAATTCAAATCCTAAATTTTTTATCTCTGCCACTGGATCTTGGCTCTCTCTTCTTGTCATATACTAGCATTGTGGAGAACAATGGAGCCTCCATTTGGTCGGCTCCAGGGCCCATTCTTATAATCCCTGGCCTAGAAACTCCCACTCACCCTTCAATGCCCAGCATTATCTGAGTTCTTTATTGTAAAACTCAGCCTTTAATAATAGTTACTGACCAAGAGATCTTCAGTACAATGATCCCTTCTTTCCCACTGCTGTCTAATGTTCCCAAATCACTCAATCTACACTCCTTAAGGGAACATGGGTGGGCAACATCTATGTATCTGAGAAACTCCAACTAATGTGGAAATTACAAAACCCCTGGAGTGACAACTTGAGTTACATTCATAATGACTTAGTTTGTAAGGACCAGGTGTTACATAGATTGGAGCTTGTTATTATACAAAGATTTGGCAACTTTAATCCTCTTACACTGGGCACAAAGCCACACAATATTCATAAGCACTTTGATGAGATGGGCAAGAGAGTCTGTATCTTCCATCCCTCTGTTTTCCAAGGACACCGGCCTATCTAACAGATAGCAGGTCCTTCACGGTATAAATCATAGAAACATTGAAAATGGTGGTGTTGTCAATAGGCTGCAAGCTATAGTGCTCGTGAGTGAGGTATGAGGAACGGAACAAACAGAGGAGCTTTTTAAAAGTTTTATTTCTTAATCATTAAACTATAATACTCAACATTCTAAGGGGGGGAACCTAATACATTGGATAATGAAAAGAAAACATAAAAGAAACCTTTATATGTAAAGCTTTTTATGTATTCTTAGATTCTGAATTATGCCATTTTTCTTGCTGCCACCTCATTGACTGTCCAGCTTTCTCCATATCATGCATCATCTTCCTGAAATACTCTGTCATATTACTTTGATTGCCAGGAACCTACAACTGTCCTTATCTGGTCACGTTGTGAGTTTATTCATACATATCAACTCCCACAGGAAAGCCTACCCTGACCTTACCCTATAGACAATAGCATGTTCTATCTATATCTCTGTATCTCCTTAACTTGTCTGAATTTTTTCACAGTATTTGTCATAATCTGAAATGTTATGTAGTTGTTTAAATGTTTATCCTTCATCCTCTTATCAAGAATGGAAGACTCATGAAGGCAGGGACTATACATACACATACACACACACAACCTCCTCCATACTTACAGCAGTGCCCGGCATGCTGTGCAGCCTCAGTAAATGTTGAATGATTGAATGAATGAGTGAAGAGTGTAAGTTGCCACCTCAGTGACTTTTGGGATCCTTTCTAATCTGGCCTCACCAGACCTCCCCACAGATGTCTGTAATTACTGCCCTACACCTGCCCTGTTGCTCTGTTCTCAATGTCTCCTCACTGGCCCCTCACAGTCAGTGAAGCTCTGATTCAAGCCCTTTCCTTGCCTCTTTCCCCAGCATTACAGATCTTACCTCCCATCAAAGTTTGATCTCCTCTAAAAGATTTTCCTAGATCTTATTTTATTTCTAATTTATTTATGTCTTCCATTTATCAAAAAATGTTAATGCTAATTTCCTGTGCCATTCAGTTTTTTTATTTAACTGTATACCAACTCCTACTGTTCTCTAATGGCAGCCGTTAGCCTGGTGTTCTCAACTGCACTGCCAGTTCCTTGAAGGTAGAGGTTAAGATAGGTATTTCCTTTTTCCTTCTAGTGCCACAATGTTTTGTACAGAGTAGGCAGTCATTATTTGTTGATAGACTGTGATGTATGAAGAATCTGAACAAGAGGACTAGGCTTCCTTTGGTCTGTGATGTTAATAGTAACATGTATCACCTCATCTTTGTGGGAGGGGATCTTGTGAGGTGCCAGGAGACTGTTTGTTCATTGAACAAACACTGCCTGAAAACCTGCTTTGTGGCCGATATCACTATAAGCTGGGAAGTCCTGAGGGAGATTATTATCTGAGGAAACAGACATTTAAATTGCAATATACAAAGAGGTGTCCTGTGGACAAAAAAGTGGAGGCTCCAAGGAGGAGCATCTAACCTAGGCTGGGGTGAGTCAGAAAAAAATTGACAGGTTGAACCTTTCTGCATCTGCTTGAATTCAGAGCCAAAAGGAAAAAAATCCTTAGATTTGAAGTAGCTTATTTATCAATGTCCCATTTTTAGCATGTTGTGCTCCAGTCATGACTTAATGCTAAGAACTCACAGCATGGGCACTTTCTCACACCCATAGTCTGGGGAAAACACAACTGCCACAGCAAAATCTGTACGCACTATAGAATCATCCCATCTGCTCAAACGCTCAGCACTTCAACACCGAGAGTCCCATTGTCATACCTCATCATCTTTTAGCTTTGTAGGCAACACACAACCCTTGCTTTCCTCTTCTGACCAACTCCTGTGTTAGAGCATATTAGGATCTCTGTGGCAACACAAAGAGGGATCATAGAAACACTCAAATTCCCTTTTCTGTTTCAGTCCAAAATAGCATAGCCCATTGGTCAGAATTTGTCATGTGACCCTACCCAAAGGCAAGATGATCAGAAATATGGGAAAGCACTGGATGTACAGTGAGGAGTAACTGTTTCTGCCATGCCAGCACTGAGCATTCCTTCATAGTCCAACCTGGTATCCAAGTACTTGTGCAATGTCTTTTTTGACATCACATATGTATTTCAAAATGAACACTAATTCTGTCCAACCCCAAACACCAGAAATTACCCTTCATGCCTTCTTCCTATCATTTCACCATTTGGAAATAACTAGTTCTGTTAGATCTGCCACCAGAATAAATCCTACATGCGTCCACTTCTCTCCATTTCTGTTCCAACTACTCTAATCTAAGCCACAGTGATCTTTTACTGTGGGTATAGCAATAACTTCCTAACTGACCTTTCTTCTTACACACCTGTCCTTATGCAATCCATTTTTCTAGTAGCAGCCAGAGTTATCCATTCAAATGGTTTATTGGATAAAATCATTTTCCTCCTTAACATACCTTAAAATAACTTTAAAACATACCTTTAAAAAAATACACTTAGAATAAATTCCAAATTCTCTATGTGATTTAGCCCATATTTTTCTCAAAGAAGTAATTGCTGAACTATAGCCTTGCATGCCAATTTCAGGACAGCCTTCAGGCCTTTGCACCAGCCCTGTGCAGTGCCAGAAACACTCACCGCACAGATGGCTGTGCAGGCGTCTGCCTCTCTCCCATCATTCAGACCTCAGCACTAATGTCATTTTCTCAGACAGGTCTTTCTAGATACCTAAACAAAGTATCCACCAGTCACATTCTATCACATTCCCCTCTTTGGTTCTTTCATAGTGCTTATCACTATGTGACACTTTGGTATTTCTATATTTGTTTATCCACTGGAAGATAAGCTCAATTACACCTGAACTTTACTTGCTCACTCTCATACCCCCAGTGCCTAAAGGAACAGCACCAGGCACAGAGTAGGTGCTTAGTAAACATAGGCTGAAAAACACATTCACCAGTTCACTTCCAAACCCTGGAACCCTTGTTTATTCTCACCTTTTTTTTTAAGAGTGAGCATTGACTTCCTTCCATATATCCTTTTAATACAAAAGACTGTGGTTGAAATCCATATTTGAAATAGATGGAGACATATCTAAAGAAATTAAACAGTGAAATGATCATCTGGGTGTTGGTGATTTACAGTCTTCTCCCTGCCAATCAGATGAAAGAAGTTAACTCAGGAGACAGCTACTTGTCACATCTACAGATTCTTTTGACCCTAGTGATTAAGATGACGTGCCTGATGTGGTGAACTTTTATATTATGTTGCCAGAGAACTGGGAAAACAGCCCTTTTGTCATAATGAGTTCTCTATTTTGGTGATGGCTTTCACTATTCTGGAAGGAGATGACTTACCCAAGGTAGGGGGTGGCAGTGACAGGATGGATGACAAGATAGACCTGTAGGTCTGTTTCCAAGTCCACTGAAATAAATAGAAAGTTCTGTGCAGGTGCTATAATGCACAGGCACATCTCAATATCACACATCATACCACATGCATGCAATATTGACCCAATTTCTGGAGCCTTCCAGGAAGGAAAGACTTCCATTTCCTTAGCAGTCTCCCCTCCCTAAACCCAGGATTCCTAGAGCTCTTAAGGCAGTTTATTTTCTAGAATCTGGTTCTATTTGGCTTCTTAAATCGGTCAGGACAGGTAGCTGGGACCAAACAAAGGAAGGCCCTTATGGCATACCAACCTTTATACAGCCTTGCTTTCCCTGCAGATAGTCTCATGCCTTGATTCTCAACTAACTCTTGATTCTCCACATCACTACCTTCTTGATTTGTCTTCCTGTTGATGGCCTTCTTTTAGCCTTCTTACCAGGAGAGTCCCCAGCACGCTCTCCTACTTAGATAATTTCCTTTCATGTTAATCATAACCTGGTCTATGTCTCAGGTAATACTCCTGTCTGCTATTTGAGTACAATGCCCTCCCCATTTCAGGGTCACCTGTGTGTCCTTATTTGTCAGAATGGACTCTCTAGCTAGGTTTACTCACTTTAAGTTGTAGCTTAGGGCTGCAACCTCCTCCACAAGTTAGTTATTCACCTATATTAAAAGTCTGTACATTTTCCAAGGAGCATGTTCTATTATTTTGCAACCTTTCAAGTCAGCTGGGGAGGGAGGAGTTCTTCTATATTTCCAGCCCAAATTTCTCAGGATTTAATTTAATTAGAGCTCACACTAAAATGGAAATTTTGACCTCATGAAAAAATCTTTTGATTTCATTCCTCTAAAGAGGATTTTTTCAATCTTTGAGGAACCTTATTGCAATGGTATTTGATCTATCCTTGATTGTACAATTATTAGCCTTTTGGTGATCTAACCAATGACATTTAAATGGCATTTATGTGCAGAGCTTGAGTTATGGAATTGCAAAGTTTTTGAGTTGAAAGGGACTTCAAAGAAAATATAGTCCAATTCCTGTATTTAAAAGATAAGGAAAGTTGAGCCCTGGACAGCTAAGATGTCTTATACAAAGTCACACAAATTGTCAAGAAACAGAAAAGGGAAGAAAATATGTGAGGTGGCCCTCTTACCATTCTACCTATAGTTGAAGAAAGTATGTGAAAAGATAAAGTTTCCACCTCTTATAAAAATATAAACAAAAAATAAGAAACCTAATACTTTCTTAGTGTATTTTATCACATTTCAAGTATGGTGTATCATTAACACAGAAAAAGTCTTCAGAACATAAGAATGTTGGCAAACCATACAATGAAAAAAGGGTCAATTCCCAAATGACTGGGGTGAAGGATGGTGGGAGGCAGTGAAATACCAGCCTACATTTTGGTCCCTGGAACCAGTTTCTAAGGTTTCCATCCTGTTGGGAGCCTTTTGTATGAGAAGACTGGAAATGTTCAGCTGCTCACAGATTGCTTTATTTAGCAGATAATCTCAAAAAACAGCATGTTCTCTTGTGATTTGAGGCTTGATTATCTAATTTTCTCTTTGTGGTTCTTCTTCACTAGCAACCACCTGCTAAATGGTTGGAACAGACACAACTACTCTGTGAACAGTTCTCAGCCCTCCAGTCTTCTCGCTCTGCTCGCTTCTTTGGGAGGATCCATCTACTCCCATAGCTCTGACTCAAGGGACCTGAACTTCATCTCCAGCTCTGACTTTTCCCCTGAACTCTAGACTTATTTCTAACTGCCCAAGGTGTATCTCTGCCTTCATGTGGCACAGGCACTTCAAATTCAGCAAGTAAATGCATTCCTTCCTCAGGACCCTAAATCAGTCTCTTCTTTACAACCTATCTGGGTAATAGTGTCAGCAGTCACTCACTCCTCTGCCTAAGCTGAAATCTCAGAGTCATCCCTGACCTTTTCTTTGCCCAACCCACCCCATCCAGCTAATCAGTAATCCTGCCTGCCTCTCAGGTGTCTCTGAAATATGTTCCCTATATACTGTCACTTTATCCTTTGCCCCCAAATCCAGATTCCATCATCTCTTGCCTAGGCTATTACAACAATCTGAGGATAAGATAATAATTATATCTTATTTTCCCTACCTTCTCCAAATCCAATAACTTTTGCTTAAAAGCCCTTATGTGGCTTACTACTGCCTAAGGAATAAATTCTACATTCTTTAACATGGAAAATAGATAACTTTAAATGTACTTACTTTAAATTTAGATATAGTGAGCTTAAATATGCCATCCTGTAACTTTTACCCATTAGTCATGGATCTGCTCTGACAAGCTGAATGGAATAAGAATCAACCTAAGCCTTCATTCACAAAAAGGATTACATGCTGTGGGGGAGAGAAAGAGCTCTAAAAGCAGATAGAGCTTGTTTAGGTCCTGACTCCCACTGTGAGCTACCATTGTGAACCTGGGACCAGGTTGTGGACCTCTGGAACTCTATTTTCTCATCTGTAAAATAGGGAAGAAAATAGGACATAATGCTTCAGATTGTTGTGGGAATTGCATGCAATAGTGTGCAGTGAAGTTCAGGTGCCAATAAAGAATAGATGTTATTATTAATATTATTATCAACATGACAGCTCTTTAAATATTTTAGGATAATTATGATAGCCCACCCCTGTTCTCTTCTTCAGTACAAGCATCCTCACTTATTATGATCAAAATCACAATGATTGGAGAATGGCTCTGGTTAACTCCTCCCAACCCTTAAGAAACTATTAAAGACTTTATAACAAATCTTAAACATTAAAATGTACTCATCTTTCTGAATAATGAATACAAAATTATCTTTTTCAAAGGTGCTTTCTATTATAATCATTATAAGTCTAAAGGATTCAACTCCTCTTTACTTCCTAACTAGAGTTTTCAAGGAAATTTTAGAGTAACTGCCTCAGACCACAATTAGTCTCCCCTTTCTGAAAATGCACCCTCCAGGTTTGAGTTGGAGAGTATTGGCAGGAAATGAGGAAAGAATTTATACTTCCCTTCTGTGGTTTCATAGAACATGCTATCAATCTGACACTTTTTTTTTTTTACCAGCTTTGCATTTACTGTCATTTCAATAAATTTTTAAAAAAAGTAGTTGTTAGAATAGCGAATTGGTCTTCTCTTGCTATAACAATGAAAACAGATAGCAAACACAATATTCTATTAAGGAAAGATAAGTCCAAAATGTCAACAGATAATGAGCTTGGGCAATGTGCTAACGATACCCAAGCAGAATATGTTTATTTGTTTCTTATGTGAATTGGATAATTCTTCAAGAAGAAGTACCAAGGAATTTCCATTTGACACATTCAGATTATAGCTAGTGTCATCTAGAGTGTGAATATTGATAATGTTTTAAAATAAAATCATGCATAGATTTTGATAGAGATAGCGTGATGAATAAGACCTCTGAAGTCTACTGAGTTCTAACAGCAGCTCTATCACTTACTAGCCTTGTGACCTTGGGCAAGATACTAAATCTTTCTAGACCTTCATTTACTCAACTACAAAATGAGGACAGAATATAAATATTCCATTTTCAAATGAGGACCAATTCAAGATAATGCACAAAATGTGCCTACCCAGTGCTCAGTACACAGTAAGCACTCAACAACTATTGGTTGGCCAAGAATATGGCTAAACAACAAAGAAGACTGCTAGGAATCTCACTTTAGTTTTTCTTAGACAACCAAAGCAGTGACATCAAGTGAAAAATTCAATCAACAATTTCAAATTTTATCTATTCATCTGTTTGTTTTGATTCACATAAAACCAAATACCAGCAAACTTTTTCCACTGAAATGACCAGCTATTCTATCACCATGTAGAAATGCTCTAAGCATAAGTACAGTAATAATGCTTCCTTTCTCATTATATAAACCTAGCTGACTCACAGAAGCCTAAAGAACTCTTACTCCAAAAGTTCTACACAAAATCAGTGCTATCATCTGATTAAGAAAAAATAATCCAAATATTATAATGGATGGAGTTATTCAGAGTAAATTATTTGCCATTCTGGCCAAGGTGTTAACAGTGAAAAAAAAATTCTTCCTAAAAATCACACCAAACAGTTGGCTGTAATTAGGTGTTGAATATTGTTGAATATAGGATCGTGATGAAGCAAATAATGCCCCCCCCAAGAACCTGGAAAGTATATTTATTACAGAACGAGTGTGGGCAGCGTGTTCTAAGGGAAGGGCCAGCTGCAAGTCGACTCTTAGCAGGAATTATTCACTCCTATCGGGGAGGGAGACTCTAAGCCTCTCAGTTCTAGGTCACTGGAAAGGTTAATCTATACCAAGGCAGGTAAGAGGTGACCCAGAGCAGTTTGGTGACTTGTCACAACCTTGTTAAAGTCCATACATTTGTTAGAAGTCTACTTGAGACTAAAATCCAGCTAACTCGGGGGCCTGGCTGTGTTAATACTGCCATGTTCCTCCACAGACGCTTTGTGTTTCACACCAACATACATATCCAAAGTTTAAAACTCCACATCTGCAGGCTGGTTTCATCCTTCTTTTCTAGCTACTAGTTTAGATCTCCTTGAGCCTACATTGGGTAACTTTAATTCCCTTGTAGAAGAAATTTATGGCCCTTCCCCAATACATAAGCAAAAAATTATCAAATACATGCCAAGATGTTAAACCCTAATATGTCATAGCAATAACATATGCCCAAACTTAGAAGAAATTTGGGGGACTGAGGTTCTGTTACCCAAGTCTCAGAATTCCTTAGCTTGGATAGAGATCAGATTAGATGCTTTTCCATGAGGAGGCAGATCCATAGGCATACTACATCCCCCCCCATTGTTATGTAAGGTTCAAGTGGAATTAATTAATTGGTGACTATTGGACTGTACAAGTAATTAACTAAATTGAGTCAATACAAAATGACAAGATGTGTTTTTAATGAGCTATTTTTCCATTTTTTATTTTTATTTTTTTTTGCAATTTTTGGCCAGGGGCTGGGTTTGAACCCACTACCTCTAGCATATGGGGCTGGCGCCCTACTCCTTTGAGCCATAGGCACTGCCCAGCTATTTTTCCATTTTTAATCTGGATTAGTAAATAAACTATATTGTATTAATTTAAGAATATGTAAAATTTATTCTCTTTATATTGACCAAAGTATATTAGCAGACAATAAATTAGTATCCTGTGATGAAAAGGACAGTACAGATTGAAGCGCTGATAATATTTATTGATTCTAAGTACTCACATACATGTATCTCTAAGCACTTCATGGATATTTAATTATTTAATCCTCCCACTAATTTTATGAATATCTAATATAGATACTATTATGCCCATTTTATGGAAGAGAAAAACTAAAGGCACAGAAAAGTAAATTGCTCAAAGGCTACAAATTCAGCCAGTTAGTGAGCCAGAATTTGAACCCAAGCGTTCTAATCCAGAGCCCTTTGTAATAATTTCCATTCCAGTGGTTCTCAACCAAGAGTGGTTTTACTGTTTATTTGATAATGTCTGAAGATAGTTTTGGTCATCACAACTGAAGAGGAGAATATTACTGTCATCTAATAGATAGAAGCCAGAGATATTGCTAAACACAGAATGTTCAGAATAGCCCACACCACAAAGAATTTTCCAGCCCTACCTGTCAATGACATGAAGGTATTGTTTGGGATCAGTTCTACTTTGCTAGATAAAATGTGGTCTGTAGGCCAGCAGCACTGCATCACCTAGGTGCTTCTAAGGAAAGCCTTCCCATCTATTGAATTAGCTTCTGAATCTTAATAAGATCCTCAGGCAATTCATGTGCACATTGAAGTATGAGAGTTATACCAGTGAGTTATACCAAAAACTTCACCGCTGTGTGAAAGATCTCAAGTAAGACAAGTCCCATCAACCAATCTAGTCTTCACGCACAGGCACAGGGAAGAAATGTTAGATGTTGTGGTGGGAGAAGGAAGGGGAGGGATGATATAATAATGCCCAGCATGATATAATAGGGAATGGAATTTTTCTTCATTAGACAGTCACCTAAAGTAGCAGATACAATCAAAAAGCAAGCATAAATTTGGGTCTAAGAAAGAAGGACCAAAACAACATTCCAATTCTAACTGTGTTCTCAGGATGAAAAGTGGAAGACACAGGCAGAAGGCCATGGGCAGTAAGTACAAAGATGATGTAGAGGAGAAAAGCGTTAACACACCTGCGATGTGAGGGCCAGGCTGGCAGCGGGGTGGAGGGGGAGCAGGATATTTGTTGCAAACCTAAACCAGCCAGGACAGTTTGCTGGTTTGTTCCTCACATCTGGGTGCCAGCTATGTGGACAAAGGATTAAAGACACAAGTATAGAGAGAGTGAGTGAGATTTGTGTGTATTTTCCTGAAATAAAACTTCTAGAACACTTTTTAAACAATCAATAACACAAAAGCACTACCTAATACAAGACTTCAACAATTTCTTTTCAGAAAAGACTTCCATTCTTTCAAAAAACTCATGCACAGCAGAGAAGAGATGAAAAAGGTGTTCCTACTCCCACTAGTCCCCAGAGTTGACCCCAAAGTGCTTTAGAACTAGCCAGTTAGTGAGCCAGAAGTTGAACCAAAATTCTGATGCATAAGCCATCACACAATTTAACATTTTGAGATTTAAAACAATACTTTCATCAAAACATGCTTCCTCCAGACTTTTCATAGTAATAAGCAAAATAACAATCTTTCATGAGCTTTACCAAATGTTAACAGGGAAACTCTACTGTTTTTAATTATGCTTGAATAAATGCAGACCAGGAACTGTGAGTGCAAATAAAGTGATTTCTCTATTCCCTCTGGTTCCACATCAGCTTGGCATGGATGGGTGGCCATTCCCAAAGGCAAAGGTGAGCTATGGCAAGATTGAGGCAAATCCTTGAGCTCAACCACTGTGAAAACCGTTACAGAGCGAACTAATAATTTAAGAATACTATTATTACGATTATCCAAATAATTTTCCTTTCAATCATTCTCTATTCCTAAATCACCACCCTAACTGTTGCTTTAAAATCATAGGATTTAGGAGCTGAATTGGATATTAAAAGGTAGTTTTCAGTGTTTCCAAATGTGGGTCCCCTCCAACTTAGGGAGAAAAGGTACATGAGAATAAACCAAGAAGCCTTTTAAAATTGCATATTTCCTGGCCCAATCCCTGAACCCACCCCACCCCCAGGAGTTAAGTGGATCCAAGAACCAGATCCTTATTTCATAGTATTGCTGGAGATAGAATCCCCTTCTTCATGCTTAATTTATTTTGATTACCCAATCTTATTCTATTTTCATTTGATCAACAATACTGTATAATAGTGAAATGTACTATTCCAGAGTCTAAGCCACCAAATGCAGAAGAATCCAGAATTTGGAGCTAGGATCTCTGCACTCCTCATCACTATTTATTTTTATCTGTGTAAAAATGAAATGTTACCCCTAATATTCTTAATTGCCAGCCAATTTGTAGGCAGAATAGAGATGCTTCTCATGTTACAGTCTGTGAATTAGCTATGTAATCGATGACATTCCATAATTGCCTTTTCTCCCTTTTAATTTTTTATAGCTTTGTTGTTCATGAGCTATCTAGGAATCTCTCATTACACCCCCAAAAGAAAAGTCACATCATTATATGTCAGGAACATCAGTGGCCTTAGTGACTCGTCAATGTCTACTGTTGTAATCATCTTTTTACCCACATATATACATATTTTTTAAGAATATAGCCAATGGTGGTGGGCAGCTGTGGTCCCAGCTTCTTGGGAGGCTGAGGCAAGAAAATCACTTAAGCCCAAGAGTTTGAGGTTGCTGTGAGCAGTGACACCATGGCACTCTCCTGAGGGATACATAGTGAGACTCTGTGTGAAAGAAAAAAAAAAAAAAAACGAATATAGCCAATGTTTTTCTTGTTGTCACTTAATGCATTATTGGTTTTCTAAGCACTCACCTGACTAATTAATTCACCAAGCAAATAGTATTAAGAAAGGAAAAGTGCAACCAGTAGGAGAGAGCTATAGTTTTCATTATTTTGAAGAGTAAAGAATATTAAAAAATAAAAGCAATGACCTTAATTTATTTTGAGGCAAAGGCCCACTCTCATTTGTGAAAAGATATCGAAATCCTGGCTGAGTTCTTTTAGCTCACTACTCTGCTCTGGATACAGATGTCCTGTCACCATGTCTATTTCTTTTTTGTGCATTAAGGCAAAGAAAAGAAGAGCATATAACCCTAAGAGCTATGCCTCCTGCACAGTGTGTCTGCTATTTAGTTTAGAAAATGTATGCTCTGTCTTGATGTCTTAATAGCCACACTGTTTTCCTTAGTATTATCACATTAATAAGTGCTTTTCCTTAAGAGATCCCAAAACATATTAAATTTTGTCTTCTCTATCCATCAAAACCCTATAAGCTTTAGGGACCACACAGCATCCTGCCACCTCTGGGCAGCATTCCAGAACGGTCCAGATTCTGCTCTTCCTGCACATCTAACATCACACATCACCTGTGGTATATGCCTTTACTACTCAAAGTGTGATCTTCAGACAAGCAGCATAGGCATCATCTGAAAGCTTTTAGAAATGCAGAATCTCAGCACACTACAGACAAGTGTGTTAGAGTTCACATTTTGGTAAGATCCCCAAGTGATCAGTATGCACATAAACGTTTGGGAAGCACTGCAGTATGCCATATAAGGCTTCATTCAAGTCTTCTTCTAAGATGAAACCTCTTCATTCAAGTCTTCGTCTTGTCTCCTCCAGCTCAACTTAAACCTTACAGGGAACAATTTTTGTATTCTCTCAGCATTTGGTACCATGAGAAGTCCAGGGTAAAGTTTAAGATATTGTGTAGCAGCCCCTCTTGGTTGCCTCTCTACCAGGTATTTTTTTTTAAAGTCTTTATAATTGTACATAGGCTTCAGTCAGGTAGGTATGTCCAGGTAACTACCTCACCTCCAGCACTAGAAGAAGGGGACAAATTATGACTCATCTATACTAATCATCGTAATGGCATCGTCCTCCCAGTGACTGTGGAGCAGGGATATTGTTCTAGCCACATTACTTATGGGGGACCTGGATGGTTCCTGGGATGAGTTTCTAAACAATTACAAGAGATACCAGGTGAAAAAGCCCCACTCTGTGACTGTACATTTCTTGATGAAGATATGCTCCCTAAAATTAAACAAATCATATGTGACCCTTGAAGGAAGTTAGCCCAGGAAGAATATTCAGAATAGTCAATTGGAAAGTTGGAGGGACCTGGATGTCTTGGGGCATAATTGTGCCATTGAAATCACCATCCTTGGGCATTCTGTATGTACAGACTTCTTGTTATATAACATATAAATCATCTTACAAAGCTATTGGAATTGGATTTTCATTACATAAAGCAGGAAGTATTCTAACTGATTAAACTATTGACTGAAATATCAACCAAATAATTGATAGTGGGCATTCACACTTTACAAATATTATCTCATGCAATTTTTATGTCAGTTTGACAAGGAGGTCACTATTATACCCATTTTACTGACTTGGAAACTATAGTTCAGAGACAATAAGGGACATTTCCAAGATTCAGGATTTAAAGCCAAGTTTCCCTAAATGTGATTGCTCAGGCATCTTTTTCAATTCTCCTTCTATGATTTGCCTGGGTAATAACCATAATAATTTAGATACACTGTTTTATTGGACCAGATAGGAGTGGATCTTCGGGAGGAATATGCTTCAGCTTGGGATTGGGAAAAGAGCCTTTTATAGGTTTCCTTGAGAGTGATTTATTATTTGCTTTACTGATGACACTTCATGAACAGATGCATGGGTTATTGAAAATGGGAATAGTCTCATCCTGCAAAACTCTATTCCCAAAGAATCCTGCAGCATGCCAGGCAGGCTAAAGATGAATAAAATAGCAAAGCTCCCTGTTTGCAGAACTATTCATTATAAAATAGATGTTGTGTTATAAAATTAATGAATCCTTCTAAGAGAGTTGGTAACAGTGAACTAATAACCAATTCCTGACATGTACACATGGGTCTGAAAGAAGATGAAACCTCACAAGTAGTGCCAGAGGAAAACATAATACTGTACTTCTTTTAATCTACAAGTTCACTGTGAAAGTATGTGGCTCAATTTTTAAATTTGCCCAATTTAAGAGAGCATCTGCATTCATTTGTTCAGATGTTTTGTCTGAAAGAGGAGATAAAAAATATGAAAATATGTGGAAGACTCCAAAAATACCATTTAAATACTTTATTTGCCATCCTCACATGCTGGACTGATAGAGACATAGCCCTTGAAATGAAGCCGATGGTTCATTCAGGATGGACTCCAAAATTATAGGAGATGAAAGGGTTTTTGACCAATTTTTTCTCCTGAGAGAGTGTAATTCTTATTCTTAGAAATGACATTTCGCAGGTGTTTATAGACACATAACAAACAGCAATATTTCTGAAATAAAAGGAGAACACAATCTTAGACACAATTAGCAACATTAAAGGAAAGGAGCCTACCTTTCCACCAAAATAGGGCCATGTCCTCATGTAAAATAAATGTCTTAGGACACTGCCTGGCTTTTCATTCTCCATGTATGAACTATGCTTTGGAAGGTCACCTTATATAGGCAGAATATAAAACCTAGCTGTTAATTAGGTCAGTTAGTCAATACAGTGGAAAATTCAGTCCCAATGGTTATATAATGAATATACACACGTTTGTCTTCTATCATTTTGACCTTAAAAATCTCTCAAATCTGTTGTTGGAAAAAGTGACCAATTAATTCAGTTAAAAGAGATAAACCAATAATTCTGTGCTGACAGGAGCATTAATTCACTCAGCATTTTATCCAAAATATTCCACTTTATCTTCTTAAAATAAGAATTCTGACTCATTACTGCAAGAATTAGAAAAACTATTTTCCATTTTCAAGACAATAGAAAAACAATGATCAAAGACTTATTTCAGTATTTCACCTTCTGATTTAATTTTTGAGTTTTGTATGGGAATTTCAGTAATTAAGAGGGAGACAAAAGATGACTTAGAATAGACAAAAGCCAGTTGCTTAAGTTAAACATGTTCTACCAGTATTTTGTTAACACAACTATAGAATTTAAATTTGTTTCATCATAATAAATAGCTAATTTATACCCATCTTTTTGATAGCTCAATCCCTCATGCCAGCCAAAGGAAACCTATGATATAATTGATGATTTTTAAATATTTTTAGAAAAGAGTCTCCAAAAGATTATTAATGACTAATCTTATCATGGAGGTTCTTTTTAAATGATACGCACTTGGGGAAAATTAAATCTTCAACTATAATCAATTCTAAAAAGAAAAACAAGTTGTTAATTAATATATTGCAATAATACTGATAGATATTTTGCTTAAAAAAGAATACATAGAAATTTTAACTTTAAACATAAAAGCTGTGAAGTATATTCTCTTTAACACATACATATGATATTTTGAGAAAAACATTGTCTACATTAGTGATACAGAAGACACAAAATAACTCAAGAATTTGGTAGCTTGGACAGTGCCTGTGGCTCAAAGGAGAAGGGCGCTGACCCCATATGCCAGAGGTGGTGGGTTCAAACCCAGCCCTGGCCAAAAACTGAAAAAAAAAAAAAAGAATTTGGTAGCTTAAAATCACAGTTTTCTTTCTTGTTGCTTACATCATTTTAAAAAACCCTTTGAATTGTACACAACATTTTAAAAAGTGATGAAAATTTTCACTATTTTCAGTCAATCCTTAGCTCTTAATTTTTTGCTAAATAATAGAGGTTTATCTATTACTTATTATTGTCTACATTAAAATTCTCACTGAGAAATAAAGAATCATGACTTTTTAATAGTTTATGTTATATACACTGCCTACTCAGAGTTATACCAATGGTTCTCAACTTATGATGGGAATGAGAAATCATAAATCCATCGTAAGTTGAAAATATTACAAGCCAAAAGTATGTTTAATATCCCTAACCTATCAAGCACCATCACTTAGGCTGGCCTACCTTTAACATACTCAGAGTACTTACATTTGTTTACAGTTGGGCAAAATCATCTAAGACAGAACCTATTTGATAAAAATGTGTTAAGTATCTCATGTAATTTATGGAATACTATGTTGAAAGTGAAAAGCAAAATGGCTCTCTGGCCCTTTCCAGCATTGTGGCAAAGTACCATACCACGTATCACTAGCCTGGGAAAGATCAAAATTCAGAATTAGAAGTACCACTACTACTGAATGCATCCCACTTTCACACCATTGTAAAGTCAAAAAATCATTAAGTCAAACCATCACATAAATAGGGGATCACCTGTAATCATATGTTTGAATACATTGCTTTTTAAATGATGAGCATATCTTTAATTAGAGTGAATGTTTACTTCCTTTATATGATGTTCAAAACAAAGCTGCATGATAGTTGGGTGACAGTTTCAAATTTTCCCTCACTGGGAAAATACCCAAAGCTTCTACCATAATGCTCATAGACTTTATCAAAATATAGGAATTTTTTTATAGCACCTTACCAGGAAACCTGCTAAGGATAGTATTAAACTGATTATTCTTACATGTGAAATGAAAAAAAATTTTTTTCTGGAGAGGACAAAAAATTGTTATAAATATGAACTCTAA
Organism: Galagoides demidoff; assembly: GCA_963574575.1. NCBI lineage: Eukaryota > Metazoa > Chordata > Mammalia > Primates > Galagidae > Galagoides > Galagoides demidoff. The sequence continues at coordinate 19,894 of CAUYQV010082857.1, read as the reverse complement.
TAGCTATGGGGGTAGAATAGAAGGCATCTCTCTCTCTTCAAAATCATTTTCCACAAAATGGGTAAGATTAAATAATCTTTTAGTTCAAAATAATTCTGAAGAGGCCTTTATTCTGAATACATCTACAATTCAAGACATCTATATTTCATTGTCTTCCTCTTATTAAAGATTTCCTTTAACCTAAATCCAGGACATCTTGTTCTGGAAAATGGTTTATACAATATTAAAAAGTGGGGAGAGACAACAAAAATTATCTTACTCCCACAGTTTTTATTACATTTCAAAGTTGGGAATCTTTTATGTGTTCTTTTTATTTCCCCCAAATAATGGCTGGTGTGATATGAGAACAGAGTTCAAAGAATGTGCAGCAGAAACAAATGAAACATGTCTACCACGACTAACAGATCCCTGAATTTGCACTGGATATTTAGCTATCAATTCTTGTAAATGCATTTCATGCTTTGTGTGTGTCATCTTTCCACATAGCAAGCAATGTGACTGCCTTGTTTGTCTCTCTTGAATGCCCCCCAGCCTGTCTGACACCTCCACCCAACTCTGTATTCTCTGGAACCCATGCCACCCCTTGCTTGAGCCACCATGACCACTAGTCTTCTGACCAATTAGTTTCCTTTGGGTACAACCAATGCCAATGCCATGCCCCTAGCCCATACCCATGCGCCAGCCCAAGCCCCAATTTGAGACATATTTCACAACGGTCTCCAGAAGGCTCTAGTAAGAAGAAACATGTCTCCAATAGCAGGGGCCAGCTGAGTCACTTTTATTAATTTTCCTACTTCTCTCTTCCATTTTCCCAGCCCCCATTTTTACTCCCTGAAGTCACTTCCCATATCATCTGTCAACATTCAGCACTCTGATTATGCTTGGAGAAGGACTCAGTGTAAGTCATCTAGACTATAATAATCAAGGCTATGGTTGCCTTTGAATGCAGGCCTGCCATGAGCTAGTTACTTCACTCAGAAAACAGTCCAAAAGGAGAAAGTTGACAGTGAGTGAGACAGTGAAGATATAAGTAGGATTCAAACCCAGACCTGCTGGGGACTATTGGTATCACCTTCCACGCAGTACTGTTCAACTGTTCAGAGCAACACTATGTAGACATACCTGACATTAACAAAGCATTACATTCCAAAGTGCTTTTAGTTGTCCAGACACTTCTTAATATTGACAAGAATAGCTACTATTTATTGAGGGCTTTCTATGTGCCAGATTCTGGGTATATTTATGATCTCATTTCATCTTTTCAACAAACCCGTGAAATAAGGCAGACCCTATTTCCCCAGTTTTGTAGGTGATATATCTCATCCTATCACAGTGCCTACCAAATAAACAGACAGTATTTGTTCACTGAATTAAACTGAACTGAAATAAATTTTGAAAAACACAGAAATGTACCATCTTCCCACTTCTTTTCAGAAGAATAATGCAGGCCTCATGCTCACAAATTTCCTAAAACTTTCTACTTTGTTCTTTGGTAACATATTCTGAAGCCTCAAAAGAACAAAATTCAAAGCACATGGGACAGTAGTATCTTCAAAGGAGGAATAAAAATGCTGGATTCACTCAAGATTAGGATGGTGGAATTATGGAGTTATAGGGAACCTCAGGAGGTTATCTGGTTTATAACTTTGCCTCTAGGCAGAACTACAACAAAGCTATCATGAACACATTTTTGCCTGTGTCTATAGGTCAAATCTTATTATAACCCATGATAATTCAGATCTCCAAATGATAAAAAGATCGCTCTGATCTAGCAATTGGCCAGTTTATCTCAAGCAGTGTTTGATGAAGCAAAATTCCAACAAGAAACATCTTAGTGAACCAGAAAATGAAATTCAAACAGAAGGAGAATTTCAAAAAGCTACGCAAAAGCCAAAGACTCTAGAAGAGTGGATTTGCATCAAAACACTCTTCTTTTTATTTTTTGAAACTGAAAACCCAGGACTCTGAGGGGAATTAAAGAGCAAAGAAATTCTGAAACTATAAAACTTCATTGCACCAATAAAGTTAGTACCTATTTCTTATAGGTCAGGAGTAAATGATCATCATTACATGTATTTGTTTATTAGATTAATAAACATGATCTTGTTCAATAGCCCCTGGGAAAATGTACAAGGAAACGTGAACAAGAAGAGGAAGAGAAGGATAATATCTTTGAGCACTTTCTAACCCAACAAGTGAGACTTTATGTACACTTTTTCCCATGTAAAAAATGCAAAGATCATTTATGAAAATAGCAGGGCCTAAAGTGCACACATATGAACTCCATTGTCATCTATAGCATAGGTCAAGATAACTCCTCTGAGACACATTAGCTATATTCAGCCAAGCACAGGATCAGGTTTTGTCGAGGTAGCAGGTCCATTACAACACATAGTCAAATATCTTTCTTTACTACAAATGGATGAAGATAACAAATGAACTAATTAACTAAGGAAGGCTCTCCTGAAAACAATTATTGTGTTGTCCATTAAAGATAAAGATGCTGATTTTTTTTGGATAGTCAGCTATCTAATGATAGTAGAACTTCACTTTTCTGCAATGATTAGCATAAAAATAGAGCATTAATTTACTTGTCCCTTATGAGTTCCACCTGCACTTCCAATCTGCCTTCCTCTTACTAAGATCAAGGCACTGGTGCAGCCATGTCATATATTTTGTGTGTCCATGGACTCTGCCCTTTCTGTTTGCGACTATCCTACTGGAGGGACAGACCAAATTAATGTCCAGTTCAGCCTACAGGGTTAGCTATCAGAAACCCCTAGGGTATGTATCTCCAGGATAAGTGAGTAAAGTAGATGTTTTAATTTTAAGTATTTTATTAGGACCTTTTCCTAAAATATGAGTCTTTCCACCTTGTTAATCTGAAGGAATATACTGAATGTATGCCTGCATTAGTTAGGTAAACAATGCTAGCTGCTGTAACAAACCCCCAAAAGTGTTGTTAGACTGCTCTGTCTTGTGCCTGGCTGATGTCAGTTCCCATTGGTGGAAAGGTAAGAAGGGGAAGAAGATGTACCACCTTAAAGCCTTGGGTTAGAGGTGGCACCAGTCACTTCCATTCTCATTTCAGTTTGCATCTTCCAGATGCAAAAAGGTATTGGGAAATTCAGTCCCCAACTGGGTAGCCATTTTCCAGCTATAATCCCATACTGTGGGTGCTATGAATGGATTTCAGTAGGCAATAGCCATCTCTTTTACACTGTTCTTTCTCCTCCTAAAGCACACCCTTAAAAGACTTTTCCTCTTTCTTGTCTGTTGGCTGGATTTTAGTGGGTAAAAATGAATGCTATGTGGTTGAAGTGCAAGATACTTGATGAAAGGCTGATCTCTCTTGTTACACTTTCTTTACCTATAACCAAATTCATGTCTCAAATTCTTATTCTCTTGGGTAAAATTTTGAGCAGATATTTAAGCAGGTACTCTTTTTTTTTTTTTTTTGCTTCTGGATTCCTAACTATAGGTTACCAAATAATGTTGACATTTGACAAAGGAAGTTGTTTACTCAAATCGGAGGGTTTCTGTAGACTTACTCTTTTCTCTAATAAGCTATGTCACTTTTTTTCAAGTAAGTTATGGCTTATTAGAGAAAAGGGTAAGTCTACATAATACCCCCCATTTTGAATAAACAACTTCTTTTGTCAAATGTCAACATTAATAATTTGGCAACCTAGAGTTAGGCAATATTGAGTCAATGCTCTTTTAGTTAAATACCTGTAGAGGCCATCTATCAAGAAGAAAAGAAATTCTGTTAAGTTATTTAATTTATTTACTTAATTATTGAGCACCTGCTATGTACAAAGTGTTGTGTTAGACTCTGGGACCCCTGGGCTATATAAAACTCAGTGCCAACTCTCAAAGGACTTAAAGGTAACATAAAGAAATATAGTTGTCCCTGAATTTTCTTTCATCTTTCTCCCTTTTTGAACCCCCCAAAAGATCTCCTACTTGCAGTATTTAGAAATCAAGTCCAGTAGAGGGCAGTACGAGTACCCCTCCACTAACACCCCTCTGTACCCACCTTAAAATCTAGCAAAGGAGATAAAATAAAGTGAAAGTTCATTGCATAGTATTTAGCATGTGGCAGATAAGCAAGTGATTCTTTAAAAAAACAAAATGGACCAAGAGTGGCAAGGAAAAAAACATTTACAAACAGGCAGATGTACCTTAAATAAAATTAGTATTCTGAAAAAAAAAAAAGCAAAGAACAACCTAATTTATTCCTCATGTCTTAGTAATTGTTTCAAAAACACAGTGTACATAGAATGCAGTAAAAATCCACTTAAAGTGAAGATGCTCTATGATTCAGCTCTATTATCATATTACTATGTTTGATTTGTTTTCTCTGAACTCTGATACAGCTATGAAAATGAGAAAATCAAGTGTTACGTATGAAAATAGAGATAGATAGAACCTAATTGTTAAGAGTATCATGTACCTTAGTCACCCACATGCTTAGATAAATTTTCCAGGTCTCCAGAACATTTTAACCATAAAAGGGAGCAAGAGATAAGTTCTTATTCATTAACAACAGTATATGAAATTGTTCAGTTTATTAATAGAGACTATAACAACAGAGTCTTGTGGGTTCATAAGGGAGATTTATAGCTAACATTTGCGGTGGGGGGGAATATGTACATTTGCTTTTAATACATTGAGAGCAAAAGTTTTTCTTCTTGATAAGCCTGTATCCACAGGTCGTGCATTGTGTTGTAATTATGGTCTTTAAACCAGAGAACTGCTAAATTAGCACATCTAACAAAAATCAATACATTCTGGGGTACAGAGAACCTTTATGAGGTCTGCAAGGAAACTATTTAGTATGGGATGGCTGCCCTTTGATTCCGGAGTGCTGAATCATCACCTTTAAATAGATATGATTGAAGATCTATTACTGAAAGAGTAATTAAGGAACAATATTAACAAGTTTGCTCATTCCCACTTAAACAAAAAGAAAAAAGAATTCTCTAACTTTAGGGTGCAAAGTTTTGTGGGACTGTTAGTAGTAGAAATGGCTTCTTTCTTCCTCTTTTCTGGATGAATGCAATTGAGGTGAATAAATAAAGACAAAAAAGGCAAACAGAGAAAAAGAAGGCATTTTTCAGGAGTCCTGGGTCACATGATATATTTTATCCTTCCTTCCACTAAGGTTACAGCCCATCAGACTTTCATCCTGACATTTGAGTTTTTTAATACTGTATTGGGTGTTGGAATAAACGTTGGTCATGCTTTCAGATCAATTTTGAAAAGAAAAATCAATATTGTAAAAGAGTATATGTCATAATACCCCTATCCTTTTCCACTTTGAACTTTCCCAAGCTTTAAAAAGTTTTATTCAATTTCTTGCTTCTAAAATTTAAGGGCTTCTTTTTTTTCTTTTTTCATCAATTCTTGAAAATGAAAAAAAACTATTCAATCTAACTTTGTTAATAAAAGAGAGAAAATGGATTCCCATAGCTTGCTCTCTCAGGTAATGCCAATTTCCTGAGGGAGTAATTCTTGCAAATATATGCATTTTAGAAGAAGGTGCTATCAGAAAAGGAGTAGTGTTAGGGGAAGTCTGGGTTCAGCCAGGAGGATCACATTAGCAACTAAACTCTCCCTTCTAGCAGCAAAGGGAGAAAATAAGTAAGAAGTGCTGCACCAATAGCAATTTTGCTTAACAGGCTTTTTAAAAATAATGGAATCTACTGACTTTGATTTTATGGGAAGACTTTAAGTAATGCATTTTCTCCAAAATTACTCCAAAAAAGGGTAGAATCTCACTTGCTTCTGATTGTGAAATTTTCATTGTGTAGTGGAAGTTTGGGGTAGTTAAATTCATTGCCTTCTCTAAGATGTAGAAAGTCTGTTTTTTTCTGCCATTCCTCCAGTGTTAAATTTGTCAGCTCTAACAATCTTCATTTTCATGATACTCAAGCTTCATAATTTTTCACTGGAGCGTATATAAGCACTGTAGTAGTTTACCCTCCCCATACTTCCAAATAGCAATAATAAATGTTTGAGTAGCATTTTACAGTGTACAAAGTACTTTGTTGTATGATGGCTCATGTAAGGCACAGAAGTTACTATGATGCAGGCCATGTTATCCCTGTTAATAACACAGTGAACCATGAAACACTTAAACCAAAACAGATAGATGTTGACTAACTAGTTATTAAGTACGGAATTATAAACCTCCTTGTGCTTTTACTTAGCTGCTTTGTGGGTGCATGTCCTTTTTCTCTCACTCCAAATAGATTGTAAAAAGGTTCCAAAATCTTATCATATTTGATATATGCACAATACTGAATATAACAATAAATACTCAATAAATAAGTTGAAAGAATGTACACATGAATTAACAAGGGATGACTCAGAGAAGAAGCCTTTACTAATCACCCTTAGAATGATAAAGCCGGAGCTTTTGACGGTTAAGGAATGTAACTCCGTGTCTTTGCTGAATTCCTGCCTATCCAGTTTTGAGCCTTGATCACTTTCACAATATGAACTAGGAATGGCTAATCATGGCTGATATTTTCTATCTCCATTGGGCTCCTCTCCCTCCACTTTACATCTCTGCTTCCTTCAGATCATCTACAAATATCACCTAGGCCACATGGCCTTCCCTGTCTAAAAGATTAAAATAGTGACTACTCCACCCTCACTCCTCTACATCACTGTCTTATATTTTATAAGGCTTATATACTTCTATGATTAATTTTCCCCAAGCACTCCTCACCATTTGTCATCCTACTTAGTTGATACCTGTTAGGCCCTTTTTCCCACTCTCTGTAAAGTCCTTCTTGCTTAAGCTGAACTTGATATTTTCTTATTCTGAATTTTGATAGCATTTGTAGTCAGGCTGACACTCAATAATTCCTTAGCCTTAAAAAAAGTTTTTTATACAGTCTTATCCTTCAATCTATAATGAGCATCTCCTATTTCTTTTGGATCTGCCAGAATATTTGGCATAATAAAAGAGTCACATAATGAGCACTTATTAAATACTTTTATTTAGATAATGTAATGGTTTTATTAATTCATTCAATAAATATTGTTAAATGTCAGGATCCTTCCCTAGGGTCAGGGTCCTTTAAAACCTGTGGACCTGGTAGCTATCAACTGAAGAAAAATAAAGTTAAAAGTGGGGAGAGATAAAAAGACAGGACACACAGAATAGAATTCTCAAAGGTGGGAATATAGGGACTACCAATACTTGTGGAACTTCTGCAAGTGGCCCTAAGTGTTCATTCCACTCAGCTTTTATTGAAGGCTATTATCTCATTTAGCCCAGAGAGTATGCTGAGGAGGTGAACAAAAATGTCAGCAGTTTCTCTGAGTAAGCATGTTAGTTCTTATTCTTTATATAATCATTAACTTTAAGGGTCTAAGCAGTCTTGAGGAATTCGAAACTGAGCCTTGTGTGGGGCCAGCCTCCTGTCTGTGGTCATACATATGGATTCATTGGGGGAGGTTAAACCCCTCCAGTTCTCTGTGGAGCAGATGTGAGGTGTCAGGCTCCTCTGAAGAACCATTGGAAGAGAAGAATTTTATTCTGTTCTCCACCTGAAGACATTTCCCTCTGTGATTAGGGTACATACTCTCCTGCTGATATTTTGGGGCTTGAGCTGTTCCTTTTATCTCTGCCCTGGCCATAATGCAAATCCTCAGTGTATTTGCTTTGACTATTGACTGGGAAGGGGACAAAAGCCTGGTTAATGTTCCATCCCAGGCCTTGCACATACTTCTGTTATTCCCATTGTCCTTCAGAGTGTTTATGAACCCAGCAGGGGGGTTGCAAGCTGTATCCCTTACATTCCAGTCTTCTAGTAAAAGCAGGAACTGCTCAGACAAGTAATTCAGCTGCTAGTTTAAAAGTAAGTTAGCTGAACTGTTTTATTTTTCTGTTTTTCTCCTTTTCTGTGGGTGTCTTCCCTTGCCAAGAATGAGGTCTTTGGTCCCTATTCTTCCTGAAATCAAATACATATTCTGTGCCAGGGACTGTTATAAGCATAAAGAAGGATAGCAGGAATCATGCCATAGTCAATATCTTTGTGGAGCTTACATTCTAGAGGTGGAAGACAGACATAAATAAGGCAAATAAGTAGGATGACAAATGGTGAAGAGTGCTTGAGGAAAATTAATCATAGAAGTGTGTAAACCTTATAAAATATAAAACAGTGATGCAGAGGAGTGGGGGTGGAGTAGGCACTATTTTAATCTTTTAGACAGGGAAGGCCATGTGGCCTAGGTGATATTTGTAGATGATCTGAAGGAAGCAGAGATGTAAAGCATGCAGATATCTGATAGAAGAGTGTTTGTGTCTAGGTTAAGGGAACAAATGCAAAGGCCTTGAGGCCAAGTCATGCTTAGCACATTTAAGAAACCTCAGGCATGCAGAGTAGCTGAGTAGAGTTAAGTAAGGGTGGAATGCTAGCTAATGAGGAGGTCAAAATGGTGCGGGGACCGGACTATGATCTGCTGTAAGGACTTTGGTTTTTATTCTGAGTGAGCTGGGGTGCCTTTTCTGAGCTTTGTGAAGGGGAGTGGCATAATCTGATTTAGATTTCATATAATCATGCTGGCTGTTGGATGAAGACTAGATTGTAGGGAGGCAAGAATGGAAGCCACTTAGGAGGCTACTGCTGTTGTCCAGGTGATAACAGTGGAGGTGATTGTGATAAGTGCTTGGATTCTGGATGTATTCTGAAGATAGAGCCAACAGGATTTGCTTATGAATCTGAGGTGTAGTGGGAGAGCTAGCAAGGCATCAAGGAGGATGGTGAGGTTTCTGGTTTGAATGACTAGAAGGATAGGCTTGTCCTTTACTGATCTAGGGGAAAATGTGGAAGAAATAGATTCAGGGAAGAAAACCATTGTTGAACTTTTTTGTTCATGTACAATTTTTGGTGTCAATTAAACATAAAATTTATTAAGTATCTAACTGTTGGTCAATACAAGGGCCCAGATAATAAATATCATTGTGAGAGACAATAGTATGTGTGGTATAATATTATTTTAAACAATTAAGACCAATGAGATAACTTTGGGATGTAAGTGAAGCTAGATTGGGGAGGAGAAAGGACCAAGCCTTGGAGCCACACTTATTTAAAAGTCTGGTAGATGAGAAAAAACAAGGAAGAACAATAAGTACTAGGAGGTAGATGAACTGAGAAAGAATGGTTTGTTGAAAACTTATGGAAGACTTTCAAGATGGAAAAACTGGGGGCTGAGTCAAATCCTGCGGATAGGTGAAGCAAGAGGAGGATTTAAGATTGGCCCTAGGCCCTCAGAGGTCACTGGTGACCTTGACAAAGGAAGGCTTGCAGAAGTAGTGCAGAAAGAAATCTAGTTAAAGCGGGTTCAAGGAACAGAGAAGCAGTGAAATTGAAGGTGAATAGGGAAATGCAACATACTGTGATGATTTTTTTCAAGGAACAGAAAAATGAAATTATATTATGGATATGTGTGTGTGATATAAAGTTTTAGGACTCATTAAAATATGAGAAATACTATCACATGTTTACCTGCTGGTTGTAATGATCTATTAGAGCAGGAAAATTGATGATCAGGAGTGTATACACCTCATAAATATCATCCAGCTAAAGAATGTTCACTGTCTAGCTCTTTAAGTAAAGAGGGAAGGTAACCTAGCATTGGTCTTTAAATATTATCCCTCAACTATTTATTTTCCTTTTGATATTAGGGTTTTGTTACTGGTTCCCATTCATTCGGTATCCCTTAGTACTCTTTTGTGCTTCTATAGGTCATACTATTTCAGACTATTGCTCTTTATAAGGAGGATTGTATTATAAAATACAAGTGTAGGCTCCATAAGCCTATTCCAGCTGGACTTACAGGCTGGTGAAGTTTTTTGGGGTTTTTTTGTTGTTGTTGTTTTTTGTTTTGCAGTTTTTGGCCAGGGCTGGGTTTGAACCCACCACCTCCAGCATGTGGGTCTGGTGCCTTACTCCCCTGAGCCACAGGTACCACCTGGCTGGTGAAGTTTTTTGTTCTCACGAGACTGGGGCCAATGTGGACAAACTTTGTTGTGCATCACTAATGAAACTAGAAGAGATTCTCCTTTGGTTCAGTTTTTTTTTTTTTTTTGGCCTGAGACCTTGGCTTTCATCCAGGAAGAGTGTTATTTCTGGTTTTCTACTTTTTGGGTGCATGGACTTCTGAGTCTGCATTTGAAGAAGGACAACCATGGCTTGGTTGCCTTAGCCACAGAGTACACAAGCATCACTTTTCTTCCAACTGTTGCCAGCTCTCAAGAGGTTCTCTAAATCTAAATCTTCTCCATCTTGCAGAAAAACTACTCCTTCCTAAATATCCTATCATGATAATCCTAGTTCTTACACATATATTTCTAAATGGAATAACTTGACCAAGATGATTTGGCCTTCAACGGACACTCTGGGAAACATTTGAGCTGAACAAAATTGTTCAAGAGGTACTTAGATAAATGGAATGAGATTACTTAGTCCCAATTGGCAGCATTCTTTTTTGTGTGTGGGATACAGAGGTCACCAAACAAAATTTTGAATGAAAAACTACTTCACTGAAAGATTCTTTGGCCAAAGCTAATGAGCAATTTGACAAACTTAAGTAACAACAAACTAGATTCATTTCCCTGTAGCTCCCCTATTCTTCAGTTACCTCTCTACATTCCCCCTCCCACTTTCCCATTCTTTGGTTCTCTTTCCTTTCACACCTTCATCAACACTTTATCTTCTGGCCTTGGTCCAGATACCTACTTTTCCCAGGGACTCTCTTAAGATTCAGATTACCTCTAAAACTCCATCTTTCCATGATCCAATTATGCAGATAATGAAATTTTAAACTTTGGACCCAAGCAAAACTATAAGCTATAATTAAGTTTGCCTATAAAAACAGAGAAGATCAGAAAGTGTTCATAGAATAATTTAGAGTTGTTTGGGGGTACATATAACCCAGATTTATCAGATCTATATCAAATTGTAAACATTGTTGGCCAGTAACTCATGTCTAAATAATGAATGGCAAAAGCTTATTAAACTGATTCAGAAAGGATCATAACAGGATATTTCTTTTGACAAATAATAAGCTGTAAGTTTTTTTTTTTTTAAAAAGTAGATCAAAGTGTCCTAAAAGCCACATCTAAAATATTTTCAGTAAAAATTGACTGGATCAAAAGTCAATAATGCAGACAGAGAAAAAGATGAAATTATAGGATATTTTTAAGATGCACTAGAAAATACATTCCAGCAGCACTTGGGAATTAAAGAAGGTAATGATATAACAGCAGCTCTTTATCTCATTTTGCCATTGGAGTTAAACCTGATATTGGAGACATAATTAAAAAATAGAAATTAGAATAGGAAATAGCTCCTTCACCTGAACTACAGCTATGGGCAGAACATTTTGAAAGATCTTTAGGACAAAAACCAGACAGAGTCCAAAATAAACTTAAGGCCCTGCAGGTCACCTATTCACAAGGACATTTATAGACATTGCAAACATAAGGGATACTAAGGAAAAAAAAAAAAAAAGAATGTCCCACTTACAAAATAAAAACCAAGCTGAGGAGTCAGAGAATTCAAATCAATGAGTATTCTGATGCTAAGGGCACTCTGAGAAAGAAAAAGGTACCTAATATCTTGTGAAAAATACTTGTGAAATAAATATTAAATACTTACCCTTAAATACTTGTGAAAAATTAACTGCAGACATCTATCAGTTCCTGATAGATATTAAGGTTACTTTTGCTGTATTACACCCTGCCACTTTTCCTCAGCTTCTTCCTAGGAGTAAACGCATCACACAAGTGGTAGGTATTTCAGGTAGCCCACAAATTGCTCTGCCTTCCAAGCCTTAAACTATAATTCATGGGCCTTTATGTGAAAAAATTCTTTTCTGCTCCATGATACCACAACTACAAATTTAACAGAGAGAGCCTGCCTTCATTCAAGTGGCTCACTGCCTTTCTCAGTGTGCTTCTGGAACAGAAGAGTTGATATCTTTTTGGCATTACCTATAGAAGACAGTAATATATCTGACCGGGGAGGCTGAGAGTTTACCTGGGAAACTTGGGAGCCCCCTCTATTTTTCCAAGCTTTTCAATGAAAACTTAAAGATGAAAATTCCCCTTGTTATTCAATTCTGACACAATATAGATGATCTTTGTTCACCTTTGATGAAGACACAGAAACTGTTAAAAAAAAAAAAAAAAAAAAAAGGATTCTTTCAGTGCTTAAGGCCTGAAAAAAAAAGGTGGTGTGGGGGGAACATAAAGTTTTTGCCAACACACAACCCATTATTTAGGGCATGACCTATCTAAGGGGGAAAATATTCTCTCCTGATAGGCCAAAAAGTATCTTAACTCATCTAAGACCCTTTACAAAATAACAATTGAGAGGATTTCTAAGTTTAACAGATATTGCAGACAATGAGTGCCAAATTTGTCCAAGATTGGGCCATCTCTGTATAAATAGACTCAGTTATCAGCAAGAGACCTTTTTCTCTAGAAGCCCAAACATAAACACATCTTCTGGAACCTGGAAAGGCTCCACTTGCTCAATAGCCTTCTTTCCTGGACATCTATAACCACAAAAAGCCCTTTTGTGTATTTGGACAAGTCCTTGGGATTTTAACTCAATTTCATGGGAACCATCAAAAACGTATTGCTTGCTATATCCTTCACTCTTGGCCCTGCTGCCAAGTTTTATCACTTGTATCATAGAGCAGTGGAATCTTGGGGTTCCTCATACAGCACAGACATCACTACTGGCAGAGAACAAACAACACTTTTCAGCCAGCCAATTGTCCTCTTATGAGATTCTGTTATTCTCTCTCTCTCACCTTACTGTTCACTGCAGCCACACCCTGAACCTCATGATTATCTTACACTAGTTAAAGAACTTACCTGTGCCTCACTCAGATTTATTACAGAATCTCACTGAGAACCTTAACCTAATAATATTTTTGATTAAAAAAACTAAACTTAGAGGTTAACAAACAGGACATGGCACCATTAATTTTGGTTCTCCTTTAGAGTATGGTCCTCTACTTGAGATAAAATCATCCAGTGTGGTAGAATTCATCACACTTACTTGGAGCTGTTATCAACTAGCCTAAGACAGAAAGTCAGCATATATACAAATAGCTGGTATGCCTTTGCAATAGTACGTGGCTTTGGGAGGCTTTGAGAATAAAGAGTGTTTCTCATTTCTGCTAGAACCTCTATCAAAAATGGACAAACTAAACACTTTTAGATGCACTCCACTCTTCCTAGAGAGGTAACTATTATACTGATTGTGACTCCTGCCAAAAGAGGTGGCGTGAAAGCCAAAGGAAGTGCTCTCATAGATCATTATGCCAAACAAGCAGCCTTAACCTCAGTTATGATTCTATCCAAACGTTCAAAGGATAAACCTCTGAAAATGATTAAAAGAAGTCCTCATAAAATATCAGTGTTTACCCTTTGATTTTAAAAAGAATGGAAAAAAAATCTGGTAAGACCCTTCACTCACACAGTCTTTACCTCTCCCAAGACAACTTCTTGATGCCACCAGATGATTTCAAATAGCTATTGGCTAAATTTCTCCATGAAATTTCTCATACTGAGAGAGAAAAATTGCTTAGTATCTTAAATCATTATTGGTGGAGAAACTTTACAAAGACGGTCAAGCTTGTTGGGGGGGGGTCATGTGTTGTCTCTTAACTATGAAATCCTGGAAAAATGGTAAAGGTAGGGGGATGGCCAGGAACCAAAGCCTCAAAGGCTTTTTAAGTTCCCCTAGATAGATCAGATGGTTTAACCCTCCAGGAAATTTGAATATATTTGTATTGTTGTATGCTTAAATTCAGGATAGGTTATAGTATTTCCTTGCCAAAAAGCGATAGCTTACAGTCACTAAAAGTTACTTAATTTTGTGTTGCTGATCTGGAGTAGATAAAATTGTATACCAAGTGGTTGAGGATTATACTTTATGAATTTATGAAAGCACTCTGTTAGGTACTATCACTTACTCAAAGATTACACTGTCCTTACCACCCAAAATCTGATGGAAAGTTGGAAAGAACCAATAGCACCCTTAAATTATCATTGCCAATACTTCCAGACATCCTCAAGCTACTTTGGTTGATGGTACTCCTACTAGCTGGTACCCATGTCATCTACTCCCTTGAGGAAACATTAATTGTCACCCTATGACTTGGCAGCTGGGAAGGTCCATGTGTTTTGAAATTTTATCTCTGATAGTAGACTCTGACATACTGCATATAGACATGTCAGAATACTGCTAGGGACTCATGTTTAAAACTGTGTTGCCACAACTTTTAAAACAACTTCTCCATGATCATGGATCAGAAGTTTTTATTTCTTGGAAGAGCCATCAGAGAAAAACTACTCTTGAATACTTTTGAAAAAGATCATATCAAGTATTTAGAATTTTTTTTAGATTTAAGGGGCACAAATGCAGTTTTATTACATGGGTATATTACATAGTGATGAAATCTTGGCTTTTAGTGGACCCATCACCGAAACAGTGTGCTTTGTACTCAGTAGGTAGTTTTTCATCTCTTATTCCCCTCCCACCCTCCCACCTTTTGTAATCACCAATGAATATTATTCCATTCTGTATATTCATGCATACCCATTGTTTATCTACCACTTATGTTGATAAATGTGGTATTTAACTTTCTGAGTTATTTCACTTAGGAAATAACTCCAGTTCCATTCATGTTGCTGCAAGGCATAATTTCATTCTTTTTATGGCTGAATAGTATTCCATGGAATGTGTGTGTATGTATGTTTATATACATACATATATGCATAGGTTTTTATATATATACCTTTCTATCTCTCTCTCTCTAACACACACACACACACACGCACACACACATTTTCTTTATCCTGCCATTCTCTGATGGATGCTTAGGTTGATTCCATGACTTAGCTATTGTGAATAGTGCTGCAATGAACATATGAATGAAGGGTTTTTTTTATATAACAACTTATTTTCCTTTGGGTAGAGGCCCAGTACTGATATTGCTGGATCTAATAGGAGTTCTATTTTTAGCTCTTTAAGAAATCTCTATATTGTTTTCCATAGAGGTTGCACTAATTTACATTACTATCATTTTATAAACCTTCCTTCTTCTTCATATCCTCACCAACATCTGTTGATTTTTTACTTTTTAGTAATAGCTATTTTGACTAGTATAGGACAGTATCTCTCATCATTGTTTTAATTTGCATTTTCTTGATGAATAGTGATATTGAGCATTTTTTCATATGTTTCTTGGCTGCTTGTATGTCTTCTTGTGAATAATGTCTGTTTGTGTTCCTTTGCAAATTTTTAAATGGGGTTAGTTTTGGAACTATTTGAGCTTCTTATAGATTTCAAGTATTACCCCTTTGTCAGGTGCATAGTTAAATTTTTTTTCTCACATTCTATAGGTTGTCTATAAACTCTGGTGGCTACTTCCCTTGGTGTGCAGACATTTTTTAGTTAATTAGTCCCATTTATTTGTTGCTGTTGTTGTTGCTATATTTGCCTAGGGGTTCTTAGTCATAAATTCTGTGTCTAGGCTAATGCCTACAGAACAGTTTTTCCTATGGTTTCTTCCATAATTTTATCATTTCAGGTCTTATGTTTAGGTATTTAATCCATTTTGAGTTAATTTTTTTATATGGCAAGAGATAGAGAGTCTGTTTCATTCTTCTGCATGTGGCTACCTGATTGTCCCAGCACAATTTGTTGAATAGACTATATGGGGCCAGCGCCCTGCTCACTGAACCATAGGCGCCACCCTATATATCTACTTTTATACCAGTACCATGCTGTTTTGGTTAGTTTAGCCTTATAGCTTAATTTGAAGTAAGGTACGATGATGCCTCCCCATTTGTTCTTTTTGCTTAATATTGTTCTGTTTATTTGAGCTCTTTTTTGGTTATATATGAAGTTTAGGATTGTTTTTTCTAGATCTATGAAAAATGACATTGGTATTTTGATGGAAATTGGGTTGAATCTGTAAATCACTTTGGGCAGTATGGACATTTTAACATTGTTGATTCTTCCACAGGTGTTTCCTCATTTGTTTGTGTCCTCTATGATTTCTAACATCATTGTTTTGTAGTTTTCCTTTTAGAGCTCTTTTACCTCCTTGGTTAAATATTTAGTTTCAGTGTCATTTAGTTCTGCTCTAATCTTTTATTCTTTTTCTCCTGCTAGCTTTGGTTTTGGTTTGTTCTTGGCTCCTTAGTTCCTTGAGATGTAATAGTAGGTTTTGTTAATTTCTAATTTTTTGATATAGATATTTAATGCTCTGAATTTCCTCCTTAGCATTGCTATTGCTGTATCCCAGAGGTTTGGGGTGTTATATATCCAAAGATCATTCAGAAGCAGGTTGTTCAATTTTCATATGTTTGTATTGGTTTGAGAATTCCTCTTGGTATTGCATTCTAGTTTTATTCCACTGTCATCCAAGATGATACTTGATATGATTTTGATGTTGATGAATTTATTTGGACATGCTTTGTGGCCAAGCCTATGTTCTGTTTTGCAGAATGTTGCATATACAGTTCAGAAGAAAGTATATTCTGTGGTTACGAGGTAGAAAGTTCTGTAAATGTCTATTAGGTCCATTTGGCCTAGAGTCTAGGTTAAGTCCAGAGTTTCTTTGTTGATTTTATGCCTTGATGATCTGTCTACTTCTGCCAGTGGGATGTTGAAGTCCCCACTATTATTGTATTGTTGTCTATGACTCATAAATTTGTATATTTTGCATAATTCCATATTTCTTAAAGATTTTGTTCACTTTTTAAAAATCTTTTTTCTTTATTTTTATCTGACTGGGTTAATTCAAAAGACTTGTTTTGACTTCACAGATGTGCTGAAACAATAAAGACTTATCTTTTTTGTTCTAAAATTCTTTGTTCTGCTTGGTCTATTTTATTATTAGAGCCTTCAGCTGTATTTTGTGATACTTTTGATGAATCTTTCACCTCCAGAAATTCTGTTCTTTTCAAATCTATATCTTTAGTTCATCCTGAATTGTTTCTCTAATTCCTTTGTGTTGGTTTTTAATTTTCTCATGGAGCTCATTGAGCTTTCTTGCAATCCATATTTTGAGCTTTGTACTGTCATTCATAATTTTTATTTTGGTTAGAATTCATGGCTAGATAACTAGTGAGATCCTTTGAGGGTGTTGAAACATTCTGTTTTTTCACAACGCATTTTATTTAAAAGTTCTGATACTGCTGGTTCCTTCTCATCTGGAGAAGCTGTTGCGTTTTATTTTTGAACTTACTTTCCTTTAAATGGGGCTCTTTTATTTTTTATTTTTATTTTGCCCCTTGAGGGTGTGACTGTAATGTATGTTTTGTTTACTCATTTGGTTTCTATTCCTGGTGCTTTCAGGGGCCCAAGGATATGTGAATTCTTTGATTATAGGCAGCCTTTTTGTAGGGCCTTTCTCATATGCTGACTGTAGCTGCAATGTATTGGGCATCTGAACAGGCTTATTACCTTCTGCAAGACTGAGATTGCGGAAGACTCAAGAAATTTAACCTTGTTCTCTACCACTTTGCCCTCTCAAGGTAGATTTTGTATTGGGTTGTACAGTTCAATCTTGAAGCCAGTAGGTGGCGCTTGTGGGCTAGCACTTGCTGTGGCAGAAGCTGATGGTTTTGTGTTTGATCTTGGTTTAGGAAGAAGGCATCCCATTGTCTCAAAAAGTGGGTTTGTCTGTGGAATTCCCAGTGCTCTGAGTTCTCTGCTCAGCCCCAGAAGGGGAGACAAAGCTTGAAGGGGCTGGACTGCCAGGTCAGACACCCCAATGATGAGTAGAAACACCAGAGCTGTCCATCACAGGGGGGTGGGAGTGCAGGAAGGGCTTGTGATAAAATAGGCTGAGGTCTCTACTGCAGTGGGTTAAGGGACTGCCCCAACTCCACGACCTGTGTGGGGCTCGTGACTTGCAGTTTAGACATTGTCATTTACCTCCAGACTACAATGTAGTCTAGGGCCATCAAAAACTTCTGTCCTGTGGCTGTTCACCAAAACAGTTTCCAGGTAGAGCTTCCTTCATCCCCAAACAGACAGATACTCTATTGCAGGAACCTTACCACTCCATATAGGGAAGGAGATGGGCCCCACCTTCTGTGCAAGCCCTTAACAAGCTTCTACAGCAACCAGATCCGAAAACCAAACTACATTCTGTCCAGCAATCAGCCCAGACTGGTCAGGATGTGGTCAATAACTACAGTTTCCCTATATTTTGTTGCCTCTTCTAACACAGAGCCAACCAGAGAAAAACAAATATGCTTCCCAGACCTATCACATAGAATACACAAATAAATAAAATTAAAGTTCTATTTTGCTCACCACCATCTTCCTTATTCCAATAACTTCTAATCAGAGCATACCTGAAATCCTCTCTTTTTTCCACCATAAAGCTTTTTGAATCATACTTGGATCATACTTCCTGCCTTTGAGTCTCTACACAAGTGATGGTGGCTGACTCTCTTCCTATAGCAAGCTCTAAGTAGATAGAGCTCTGTTTGTCCTTATTTGGGTGAATATTTATTTATTTACTCACAAGAAAGAGAGGAGAGAGAAACTAGCTGAACTGTGAGAAATCAAGGGTGTTGCGAAGTTTGTCCTGAATCTCAGATCCTTCAAAACAAATTCATGCATTCCAAAGTGCCTATGCTCAGGTTCTTAAATAACAACAATAACAAAAAATGCAGCTTCTTACTACTTTACCTTTTAACTAAAAACAAACAAACAAACAAACAAACAATGTCCATCATCCAGTGGCCTTCAGCAATATAGAACATATTATTAGATGGTATCTGTAGGTAATATCCCAGTGAAAAATGTTGGTTTGTTTAATTCATGGCCATTATGATATGGGAGCTTGCAATTACATTAAAATTATGTTTTTAGGGGCAGTGCCTGTGACTCAAAGAAGTAGGGCGCTAGCCCCATATACCAGAGGTGGTGGGTTCAAACCCAGCCCTGGCCAAAAACTGCAAAAAAAAAAAAAGAAAAGAAAAGAAAAGAAAAAATGTTTCTAGTGCCTCTTAGGTGATAAATCAAATATCATTTGTGAACAAATTCTAATTTACAGCTTATGTGTTTTTATATTGGCATGGTAAGAGGTAGATTTCAGTGGTGTTCAAACTTTTTTCTTTGCTGCACATTGAAAGAAAGAATTGAGAGTTGTCTTGGGCCACACATTAAATATACAAACACCAATGAAACCTGAATATATATTTTAAAAAAAAGTCAGTGCATGCTTTTCATGATATTTGACACCACAGAGTAAGCAAAAAAAAAAAAAAAAGACCTCATGTTGGACACCCCTGCCTACATTATTGACAGTGAACTATGTAAATTGTTGAAAATTTTAAGTATTCACTTAGCCAAATCTACTAAATTACTGAGTTGGTGGATATAAGAAAGCAGATATGCAGAGTCTTTAAGACCAAGTGCTGTTGTTGAGAACTGTGTTTCTATTGTGTTTTGTACTTTTTTCCAAAAATATTGTTATTCAGTTATTCCTACATCTGAAATGTAACTTGATGCTCTTTGTCTTATAAAAAGAAAAAGGTAGTCCTGATTTTAATATTTCAATTTTACGCAAGTGTATCTTGAATGAGAGGAACCCTAGAACAATTCTGGTGACTAATTCTGTCTCTCTCTCTTTTTTTTTAATTAAATCATAGTTGTGTACATTGATACTTTCATGGGGTACAGTGTGTTGTTTCCATATACAATTTGAAATACTTTCATCCAATTGGCCAACATAGCCTTCATGTCATTCTCATAGTTGTTGTGTAAAGACATTTATATTCCACATTTAGAAAGATTCACATGTACCCTAATACTATAAATCATAG